>BMAW01097266.1:92239-123173 GCA_019974015.1 Nephila pilipes
CTTAAAAAGCATTTTGTGTTAAAAAAATATGTTTTGAAAAATTTCATTTCCATGGAAATGAAAACATAGTAATGGTATTTATTCACTATATAGATTCTAGTTTAAGCGCAATATTTACCAAAAAATTACTTTATTCCCCATAAATAGACAAGAATGAAAATAAAATGTATTTCAGTAATTTTTATGTTCACAGATATTTATAAATTGGGATGCATTTTACTTCAATGTTTGAAGTGAAACCTTATTTTTAAAATTTTAAAATATATCCAATGACAATTGTATTTAAAATAGCCTACGGTTATTTTATATTATTTCTCACCCCATAAGCTATCATAATTATTTCAATAATTATGTGAAATTTGTTTCCGAACTATCAATTTACGTTGATGTTCACATTACTGTAAATTTTTCTTTGCATAAACACATCCTTCTTATAGAAGATTATTTAAAATTTATAACTAGGCTCATCTCCAATTATTTTTTAATTTAAAAATCTATCGTTTCTAATGATGCTTTCGTTTTTCTCTTCCACAAGAGATAAAAATTCATGTTGTCCATGCAGAGATTTTTTAGGAATATTGTCTTAGTATTCTCCAGAAACAAGCAAATGTAATAAAAAAATTTTAAAATTTATTTTTCGGATTCTTTTGCTTGCTTCATAAAAATACTAATTCGTAAAAGTAATAAAAAGAGAAAATTCTTTTGAAATGTCGGAATATTTCAAAAATAAAAAAATAATCTTAAAAGTTGTAAATGAAATTGGATTTTGTGTCTCTCGGCGTCACAAACGTTTTCACAGAATATCATTCAACGCTGAATGTTATATAATTTATATTTATTTGTTTCTTTTCAACTGAGATAAATTTTTATTATTGTATTATTTTAGTGCAATGAAATCGGTAAAACCGGAATGTATAGGATATTCACCTGCAAAGGAATGTTACATTTCAGAAAAGGAATTTTCCATTTATTTGTTGGGATACCAAAGATTTGGACAAAAACTTGAAATTAAGAGATTTATCCCACATGACCGTTATCACCACAATCTTATTATCAATGACATTGCTCTCATTGAACTGACACAGCCTCTAAATTGCAGTACAGAGGCATACCCTATATGCTTACCAACTAAGGAAGAAATGTACAAAGAAAATCAGAAACTCTTCGTTGCAGGATGGGGCTGGAATACACCATGGGGTGATCGTAAGTATCATAGCTACGATGTTATTCGATAAAGAAACGAATTTTTTTTAAATTTTTATTCAGTACTGATGGATTAAAGCCGAATCTTGTAAGAAACATCGATATGAAATTTGACATTAGACATGAAGCTCGCCAAGTTCAAAACGTGAAACAAACTAAGTAAAAAAAGTTCACGTTGGCAAATGTTGGTTTGTTTTAAAGTGGACAGCGACAGTAAACTACAAAAACGATTAAAAATAAAGATGAGTTTTACTAAGAGACACCTAATGCATTTTAATGATAAAACCAACAATTAAATATACTCTCGTGAACAGAGTCAAACCATTTAGTTGAATTTTGGCGAGTGGTCTTTCTTGGAGGTACATATTTGGTTCGCAAACACGAAACAAACAAAAAAATCATTATAAAATGAAGTCAGATTTAAAAAGTCATTACGATTAGAATAGTATTTCAAATAATGTTCTCATGATAAATAATGTTAGAGCTAAGAAATGAGTAAAGTTTTGTTCCTCACAATATACATCCTGCCTCTTTTGTATCCAGGTACCTGTGAATATCATCTGTGAAGAGGAACTAAAACTCATGCAAAGTGTGGAGGTTCCAAGTCCTGCCATTAGCGTGGTGTAATAGTTTTGAGAATGGGTTGCCAACACAAGGGTAGACCTCACTTGACAGATACTCAATATTACATAGTTCCACCAATATCCCTCAAGGTTTTTCTAATTGCGAGTCAAAAAAAACTCAATTCAGCTCTTTCTACGCAACAGTGATTTATTCCTCTCAATACTAAGTCTTGGTTATTATTGAAAATGGCCGATGAAGCAAAAAATTTAATTTTTTTCCTAAGCGTAAATAAATGTTCAGATCTATAAGTGCTCGGAAACATGGGAATAACTTCACATAAAATGATCGATTATTTTCAAATTTGATGGACAAAAAAATGAGAAATTTTGCCATTTTGAATCAACTGCAATAAAATCTTATTAGTCACTAGTGAACATTACGATATATTGTGCATGAGGCATAATAATATTATTCAAAACTGCAAAAAAATATTTCTTTTTAATGCAAAGCTTGTCCGTCGAACCAGCCTCTCTAAAACAAATGATACGACCTCTTTTAAACTCTGGCAGTTGCTCCTAATGAGCTCAAATCCTGCGACGAGGCTTTCTATCAGTCTTCGAAAGATATCCTAAATTGAAATGTAACACAATAATTTACCATCCGAATGAGAATCGCTTCTTAATTACACCATCTGTGAGAGCATTTCGGATGCAGTGTACCTCCCGCTTTTCATTCATTGGACACCAAATTTTAATCATTAGCATGTGCGGTCCAATTATCTTTGAATATGAAATGTCATTTCAATAGGGCAATTGCTTCTTGGTTTGTCGTTTTTTTTCCGTTATACTATGTAGATCTTGATTTATTTTCTAATTTTTTATTGTTTCGATTTCAGGGAAGAATAAAAAATTCGTTGTAAGCTTTATATAAATTGATAGTTATTATAAGATGACATTTTTATTTATAATCAATAAATAATAAATACTTTAAATATAAAATTATAAAATCATTTATAAATAAAATTATGTATGAAAAAATAAATGTAATTACATTTTCGAATAACAATATAATTGGTTTTTAAATATAACTTATTAAATTTAAATGATCACTTATTTTAAATGTCATGTAGGAATACGAAAGACTTACAAATTAAACTTAATGGGACATACCTCACAACATATATAGTTTATAGCGTTTTTAAAATTTAATTTTAAAATTATTTAAAGTAGATATTTAAATGCAATATTTATTTTTACGAAAGAGAATTAGCTTTAGAAATAAAAAGTCTAATAACTGCCAAATTATTTTTGAATTTTATCTTATGTAAAAAGATTCTGTCAATAAACAATTTTAAAATAATACGAATTCCATTTAAAATAAAGGGAGTGACATTTAAAATAACGGGATTCCCCCCCCCCACTTAAAGTACTTAAAATATTATTTTAAAAAATACAAACAATTTATTTTAATATTATTGAAACAATTATTTTAAATAATTCTCATCACGCATAAAAATGACTTAATGAATTCGTTTCACTATGAAATCTGTTAGTTTGCAGCAGAAATACATTTTTAAAACAGACTTTCTGCTTTTAAATGCTATAAAGTGAGACATTATTATAAAAATTACCTTAAGCACTTTAAACTGATAGAATAGAATATGAGTCTTGAAATAAGTTTTTAAATTGTTTTAAATCTTCCAAATTGTCCTTTAATATCCGACTCTAATATCCAGAACTCATAAAACAAAAGAAAGTAATTAATAAAATATACTATCATTTAAAATTAATTCTTTAATTTAGGAAGGGATTTTAAGGAGTTAAATGGAAATTCAATTTAAAATTCATGTCCTCTTCAAAAATTTTATTTATTTTTACTTTTAATGGACATTGAAACTCGTTTTGCTTGGAATAATATTTATATTTGATAATTTGATGCTAGAAAAAAAAAACGTAATAAGTTGTAAAATTTTATAACATTCGAATTCAACAAATTTCAGAAGGTAAGAAATCTATATTCGATTTAAATGGTTAGTGTGTGGAGAACTTTTTTTGATCGCATTATTGGTAAGAAACCTAATTTTCACGAAGTTTTTGCAAGTAAAACTGTAACGCCAAAAAAATTCTGAGACCCTTCCTATGAAATTTCTTAAATCCTTTTTAATATGTCCTATTTCTTGAATCAGTTTTTACGTTTCCGCATTTCAGATCAGCCTTCCAGATCAAGAGGAGTGTTTGAATCTGAGCACTAAATAGATTCTTCGGCATTAAATTTCTATCCTGCTAACTCACCTACCAAAGAATATATAACTCATCCAGAAATTATATCCCTTGCTGAAAATAACAAAAATGCTCGGAATGAAAATTTAAGTTTAGCTGCCGTAACGAAAATGTAATGAACATATTTTTCAAATTTTAATATATTATATTATATCCTTTATAATTTTTCTTATGGTTTGTAGCTACCACAGATGTTGAACCCTTTTACTTCAAGTTCCTTTTACAACTTTCCTTATGTCATTGGCCATTTGCATATTATGCATAAAATACGAATCCTTGATTTTAATTTAATAACGCCGCACGTTGAAGTAACATACTGAACCATTGATGTTAATTTCCTTTGACGTCCATAGATTTCCTGCTAATAACGAATGCTGATAATTGGACTCACGCCCACAGTTTGCCGAACAGCTATTATACAAGTAATACTCACAAAAAGGAAAAGTGAAATATTCAGAAATGAACACTAAACAATTTTATATATATATATATATATATATATATATATATATATATAAGAGGAAATTAATTATAAGCACACAATAAGGAAAGTTTAGAAATGTAATAAGATATTAAAACAATCATGAAATACGTTGGGTAATTTTATAAGCCGTGAGAATACAGGATTGAATCTTAAAATGCAAATTCGGATTTTCACACACGGTATTCAGTTAAATAGGTTACTCTACGTTAACTGGACAGTTTAAATGAAAACAGTTGGTACAAGGGCAAAGGAAAACGTTGTGGTCAGCATCTCTTACAGAACCACAGGAATATAAAGCTGTATTTTCTTGGTTATTGAGGGTTCAACTCGTAATTTTGAGCATCGATCATGTGGCGAGGACTATGTCTGAGCTGTCACCTCCCTCTCCAAACTTCCACATTAGGCCAACTAGAATATTTTGATTCTCCACAGATTAAACGCTCATCACATCCGGTTATACGGTGGGTCTTCAATAATATGAAGGCTCGTTTCGACAGAAACCGTCGGCCACTTGGCAGCAACCTTGACCACTAGGCTACCGTGGTCACATCTAAATAGTGCTAATGTAGTGAGTAATAAAGATTTACATTCGAATATTTTAAAAAAAAGGTTTTTAAGAAAAATTATGTTTCTCACAAAATTGTGTGAGCAAGTTTTACTAAAACACATTGATCTTTAAAAACTAAACTGATATTATTTTTTTATTGGATCTTTCTTTAACCTACGTCTATCTAAAACTTAATTTTTTTACTTCCAGAGTCTGCAACAAAACTTAGGGAAGGAGTAATGCAGCAAGTTTCACCGCAAAACTGTATGGTAGAAGAATTGCCAAAAGAAACTGTGAACCAATTTCAGTGTGCTGCTGGAACCAATCAGTCAATATGTGTGGTATTTAAAGTTATTTATTTATATAGCAATATTTCACATACTAAACGAAAAGAGCTTTTGTCGGATGTCTTCCGTGGGAAAATTACCAATCTTTGTGGATGAATAAATTATTATTCGTTGAATAATAATTTATTTAATAAATAGAAACTAAGTACTAAAATTTCTTAGCTACTTTAAAGTAGAAATTTACTGTATGTTTAGTGACACCGAAAATGGAATCTGTGTGAAGGTGGAACATGTGTAAGAAAACGGGAGGAGACCGAAACGAAATAAATGAGAAATAGTTTTAATACTCCCTTAAACTGCAAGTATAATTTGCCATATAAATGTTATAATTAGCACAATATCATATATTTTGAATGTTTTTCATTTCCCCCTTTTTTCGGTTGTATGCTCTTCACTGTTATAATAGATCATGTACAAAGAACTTGATAGACTTCTTGAAAGATATTGATAAATTTCTCTAGCTTATATAGTAACTAGAAAACTAGCATTTTATTCATTAATACTTATTAGAAATTCATTAAACTATTTTCTAGCACAACTGAAAAAAATTTAGATTTTTCGCTAATTTACGTCCCATGACAAAAGGTTAAGAGAAATAAAGAAAACACAACATAACTGAAACGTATAGGACAAAATATCGAATAATTCGAATTAAAATAAAATTTTGTTTTTACAATTCAGATGACTATATTTGAACTTTTCCTTTCGTAATTAAATAATTGTTAGTCATCTAAATGAGTATTCTATGAATTTCGAACTATAAAGATACCGTATATAAAACTTTACTCATTTTTTGGTTTTAGGGTGATTCTGGCTCATCGACTTTCATCAAGTTCAAGAACAGATTCTACACTCTCGGAGTCACATCGAACATACAAACAGATGAAGAATTCCCGCTTGAATGCATTCCTACATCATTCTCAACATTCACCAAAGTGCTTTATTTCTCAAAATGGATAAAAACACATGTGAGAGATCTTCCAGAACCTTGATGAGCGTAGATGAAGAGATTTCCGGTCTTCTTTGAAGCACAATAATCGGAAATCCCATTTTCGATATCAGAAAAGGGATTCGATATTGTTTAAAAAAAAGCAAATTTAGATGTTATTTTCGTTACCAAATAAAATGTTTCACAGTTTTTGATTCCAACTGAATTTTGTAAAATTTCTTCAAACGTTTCACTTCTTGATTCCGCAATTCTTTTCATGAAATTTGATCCGTTGGTATATTTGATCTAATGTTACTTATCTGATACAGATTTAGAAATTAGTTTGAATTATTTAGAGAAAAAAAATAAATTCATAACGAAAAATTCAAATTATAACGCTTGTTCTTTCTTTTTCTCACTCACAATCACAGTTATATTTCAATATAAGTTCCGAAGGGAAAAATCTCAAATATATTTCATGAATGTAATTCCTTTGAATATTATAAAAGAAGAGTAAAAATATTAAAAAGTAGGATTAAAATTTTGGATCTGAATATGAAAACATGTGGTCGAGATAGAATATTCATCATGGTCACGAACTCGCGTCACCGTTGTTTCGCTGTGTCGTGTGTTGGAGTCCAGATATCACTAAAGGTAACATACATGATGCACATTAATCTGCGGATTTGCCAAGTCCTCCGAATTGCGATTTCTTTAGATATCGATAATATTTAAGCTATTCCTCGTCATTTGATCAAGGTTTAAAATAATGAGGTCTGTCACTCGTAGCCCTCGTGTTGCTTCTGATAAGGACGGTAACACAACCAATTCCTGAAAAGTGTCTGCGCTTACTTTAAAAACATATTTTAATTTAGAGTTACCTTTTAGGCTTCATATTAACTTTAATAACACTATGTTATATGAATTTTATTTATATTATTAACATTAGTCTCTTACTCTTCCCGTAGGGGTAATGTAGAAGTTTGTAGGGAAGATAACTTGGATTAGTTACAAATTAGGATGTCTGTCGCCAATGGCCCTTATACCATTGCTAAGTGCGATGTGAATAAACATTTACGCGTTTTAAAGAATAATATTAGAAATTTTAATGGGAAACCTGATGTTCAAGAAGCGTGAATATTGTAAGAATTTATTATATTTAATTTCTATCCAAACGTTCCTTTAAAATGGAGAAAGTATTTTTAATCGTGTTTGCAAAATGATATAATATTTAGTCACCTAACTGTTTTTTTCCCTTCATTTATAATACGTCTGGAACTATGGCATAGATTCCCTTGAAATTTTGTACATTTGCTTCTTGAACAATTTTTTACACAAATCTGGAAATCTTTTGATTCTTCTATGTCATATGTCTTCAACCTGGGTTCCTCAGAACCCTAGATTTTGAACCCTTTGCGGAACCCCTGGAACTTTGGCAGGGGTTCCACAAAAGATCACTATTTGCTTAATCAAAGCGCCAAATTTTAATAAAATTTTAATTATTATGGAAGATCGAATTCTTGAAGGAAGTTAACTTGTAAAAATAAATGTAAATAATTTTTATAGATAAAATAACATCTTAAATTTAATGAAAGTCACGTTCTTCAAATACAATAATCGAGACGCATATGGACACAAAGGAGTCTCCCTTCTTAGGCTCAGGTGAAGAATTTCCCTTTTCTTATTACCCTAATTTTAAGGGATAAAGTAAAATTGAAGTCACTCTTTAAAAATTGATATTTTCGGCATATTGCAGTTGGAAAGTTATTATTAAATGATTTCCTAATATTCCTAATTTTTTAAAGACGGCGACTCTAATCCAGATAAAAATTTGTTTGGTGCAATATTTATTAAATCTGCAAAAACATTTCTTGAATATTTCTTTGTTCAAAAAGAAAATTATCTTTTATCCAAAATCCCTTTTAACCCTTACCCCCCCAAAAAACAAAAAAAAAAAAAAAAAAAAAAAAAAAAAAAAGGAAAGAGAACAACAAATCATAAGCTGTACAAATGGGAATGCAAATGGACAACCGTAGGGATTAGATAGCAATGTGTATAAGTGCTTTTTAAAATGACGTGCCATCATGTATGGGAGTGAAAAAATTAAATTTTTTTTTAATCTTCTTGTTTCAAAATTATGAATGCTTTATTTTTTTTATGCATGTGTATGATATTTAGAATAAATTTTTAAAAAATATGATTTGGTTTGCCTTATTTTTTCTGTTTACAGTGAATCATTAACTATGGGTACTGGCTTTGTTATCATGTTAATTCAAAAGGATATGGATATATAGGTTAGATAAAAAAAAAAGAAGGGTGAAGTGCATTGAAATGAAATGCTGTTCTTTAAGTGTTTACGATAGCAAATCTAATATTCATCTTAATATTTCAAGATATTCGCAAAAACGTTTTATCAAATCATTTTACTTTGGATAAAACTATGTTTTCTTCATATATAGGATTTTAACAAAACTATATATTGCCTCTGTTACATTCAAATTATTATACAATATATTATAATCAAACACATATTATTTTTAGAGAAACATAATGTTTCTGGAACTATTAACTCAAATTTTTAACACATTCATTGTTAAAGAATTTAACTCCTGATTCGAATGAATTGCCGTTAAAGATTTATTAAACACTGGAATTGACTTAAATTTTAGGTGTTGTAACCCCCGCCCGACTCGGGCTTCCTCTTATGCCATCACTAGATGCAATTATTAAACACTACGACACAAATAATTACAAAACCACCAAAACAACTTTCAACTATTTATTAGTATATAATTACTATAACAGAAAAGATTGTGCTCTCTCGGGTAAGCTTTCTAATACCTTAATTCAACCCACCAATAGTAATCTAAAAGACTCTTACCAATATTCCTTCCTCGACTGCAACTCAGATTTGGGAACAACTGTTGCAAACACTAGACGAAACCTTTATACAGTAAACCTTACTCGAACCCTCTACTATGGACTTTAATTCCTCCTTTCTCTTATCTGACACTTCAGCTTCACCTCATCTCACCTACAGCGCCTCTCAGATCCTCCTTCAGATACTCTACACCTTCTGACGGAGTTTATATATTTAAAAACCTAATAACTTCACTTCATTCCTAACTGTTTTACATATTAACTTTATGTATCACGTTTCATTTTTGGTTGGGCAAAGGTTGTTTAGCGAAAGCAATCAATCTCAATTGAAAGTCCCCAAGGTTAGTGAAGAGGAACCGCGAATAGCCCAATGTCACAGTGAAAGTTCAGAGTAAAGTTTATGATCCCATAAAAGTTGTATTTTTGATTCTAAAAGTAATAGTTTTGTTATATACAGTGAAGGCAAGAATTTGGATACGAAGTTTTGTATCAAAAACTTCATAAATAATATGTAAAATAATGTGTAAGATGAAGAAAATGATACATGTAAATAAAGGAGTGCTTATTTAAATCCTTTAAAATTTAAGTTGATATATATTTTTCTGTTAATAAATAAATCATGTTCCACGCAACAACAGTATCGAAAATGTATGCAATACATACTCATGTTTGATGCAGTAATAGACTCACAAATGAATATATGATATACTCATTTTTCTATTCCACACTCGTATTTCATGCATAAATATCATCAAAAATATTTAGGTAAAGTTTTCATTTCGATTACGTAAATTTTACAAAAATAAGTACGTGCGTGACTAAAATTTGAATACGTTGGTATCGAAGCTAATTTTAGTGTATGAAGTATTCAAAAGTAAGTTTTTTGTACTCGATATTGAATACCCGTTTTACGCAGTGAGATATGCGAGTAATTTGGCGATTATTGACGGCATAGCAAAATTCAACTAGTTATATTCCTCAAAACCGAAATCATAAATTGAAGTTATATCTGAATTGGAAAATCTACGTTAGGAATTCAATTCAGAGTTATTTCCGGTAGTGTCACTATTTTTACGTCTAAAGATTATGAAAAGAATATTGTTCCAAAGAAAATATACACCATCTAATCTCAACTGGTGTTCCACGTGCTAATGGGCAAACTGAAAGATTAAATCAAACATCATTCCCGTTCTTTCGAAGCTGTGACTTGAAATTCTTTCGCATTAGTATAAACATGATAATGAGCTGCCAGAAGCTATTAATTCCGCCTATCAAAGAAATAGTGATACTACTCCTTTTGAGTTATTGTTCGGGACCAGAATGAATACGAAATATTCTGTTAAATTGAAAGAAATAATTAAAGCCGAGTTCTAAGCCAATTTTGAAACATATTGTAAGGATCTACGAAAAGATGCTTAAATATATATATACATATATATATATAAAGATCAAGAACAGAATAAGAAGACTTATAACTTACGAAGGTGGAAGCCTTATTGCTATAAATTAGGTGATTTAGTTGCTATAAAATGCACAATGTTTAGACCTATCTTAAATTTAATTCGAAATCTTTAGGGGCATACAAAATTATTAAAATCAGAAGTAAAGACACTTTTTTAGATTCAAAAAGAGAACACAAAGGACTGAACAATACAAAAATTTGCCTAATTGCGTAGAATTCATAAACAATATGGTGAGTACCATAAATAATCACACTATGCTTAATTAATTTGATTGTGTGTACTGATTAAGACGTTTTCCAACAGAATTGTCACTTTTCCCCAATAATGTCATTTCCCCACTTAGTATGTCTATATTATATGTATTTCTGAAAACTTTAGCAAAAAGAAAAAGTGTATCCGATGATAAAGCAAGACGATGATGATATCCTAAGGCGATGGTAACTTCCGCAGACGATAGATCATATTTAATAATTTTTTGTTTCTGCTTTTAATTTTTCTCTATTATGCATTGTTTTTCTGATTGAGAAGTACACACATACCTTGCGGATATATAAATCTTTAAGAATTCTTATAACTGGAATTAAGACTCTGAGGTAATTTCATGAAGTGAGTCTTGCCGAATACGTTGAACTGGAAAAAAAATGACGATTGCAACAATGTAGAGGACTATAGAATTGCGTTCCAAGATATTATAATCTGGGGAGATAGTCAAAAGCAAGCAGAGAAGGATGACGTACCTTTTTAAACGATGATTCAAAATTTTTGTTACAATTGCGAATGTTCAGTTCTTAAAAGTTTTAATTAAAGGTTATGAATATCTAAGGACTTTGTGTTTTTTGCAGTCCTAAAGAGAATAACACAAGTGTTGCTCACACACAACACAGATATATATATATATATATTCCATAACCAAAAAAAACGACCCACCTAAATGCAGTTGCCCGATTGTATTGAAATTTCGAATGGAAAGATATTTCATACGCACTTGCTAATGATTAAAAGTTTGTATCCAATGAATGAATAGCGGGAGCTACAGGGCATTGGAACTCCAATTTCATCACGTCTATATGAAAATCTATCCTCAACCTGATGGTCAAATTTTCTGTTCCATTGCGATTTAGAAAATCTTTCAACGACTGAAAAAATGCCTCGCAGCAGTATTCGCTCTCATTACAAGCAACTATCAGAGTTTGAAAGAGGTCGTATCATTGGATGGAGAGAAGAAGGTTCGGCGGAAAATGGATTGCCATATGGATCGAAGAGATGCGAAAATCAGAAGATGCTGACAGAAATGTGTGGACAATAGCAGATTTAAGCGTTATGAGGGTAGCTGTCGACATAGGACCACAGCAGATCGGGAGGAGAGAATGATTGTCAGATGAGCTATCACAAAGCCTGATTCATCGATATCAACCATCAGATGTGCTATCCACTCACAATTGTCCACTATGACCATTCACAGATGGCACATAGAGCGAAATCTACGCTCGTACCGATCACTACGTCACCTGCCACTGACGCCTGCACACTGTCGAGCCAATTTACAGTCGTGCTTGGCTCGATCAGTTTGGAATGATGCTGAATGGGGGCGTGCAGTTTTTAGGTACAAAGCCTGCTTCCAAGTGTATGCTAACGATAATAGAAGACGTCTCTGGAAAAGTCCAGGGCACCATGAAGAAGGCACCTTCTTCCATTATTGCTCGCCACTCTGGCCCCCAATGAGGAGTTAAAGTCTAGGATGCCGTTTCCCTTGAAAATCGAATCACTTTGCTTATCATTAGAGTCACACTTACAGCACAGCGGTACGTCAACGACATTTTGAAACCTGTATTGCTACCGTTCCTTTTGAAGTACCCTGACCTTATTTTTCATCAAAATAATGCCAGACTACATACAGCACGTGTTGCTATGAGCTGTATTTCAGCTAGTCAAACTTTAACTTGGCCAGCCTGATCTCTCTCCAATCGAGCATATCTGAGATATGATGGAAAGTCGTCTGCATCTTCCAGGGAATGTTGATGACCTAGCCCGGCAATTGAAGCAAAGTTTGCAAGGTAGAAATGAGGAGAGGAATTTGGCAAGATATATTTGTATTCGCAAAAACCGTTTTTTGTTACCATAGTTCAGAAGCATTGATTAACGAAAAAAATGGTAAATTACAATTTTTTTTATCGATTCTAGTAGTAAATAGTTGTATTGATAAACAAATTTTTGGATAAAATGATCAGATGATTTTCAAGAAATTTAATTTTAAATGTAGAAAGTATACAATTTTTTAAAGAAAAAAAATGTTTTCCCAATTTCTGGGGGTTGTACCTTTCTCTGGTCAGTTTCAAGGATATTTTAATTCATTTGTGTTAAATACCACTCAACACTTTTTGAAATAGGTACAAATGAATCTCTAAGGAATTCTTCTTCTTCATCCTTGGTAGCTCTGTTAATTTTTTTCAGGGAGAAACACAGAGAAATTTAGAAGAACTTCGGGTTTATTAAAATATAGTACTTACTGCTGTATTCCATATGCCAATTGTTGGTTATTTCTTAAGAAGTATGACTTGAAGAAATACACGAATAAATGATTAAAGGCGAGCTTAACAGAGCAATGTAGCAACATACTAAGGTGAAACATTACTGCATGCTTATCGAAAAAGAGATTTTATGAACATTATATTCTTCACGAAATGGTTGAAATTAAAGCCTTTTGTTTTTGCGATTAATTAACAAATTTGAGTAAAAAAATAACTCGTATTCATACAATCAGCATTATCCCCATCATCTTTTGCCGATATCTTCCTCGTTATGCTTTTGTCCCTTTTATCCATTATGATCAGGCTTTCTTTGTTGTTTCCTAATATCATGTTCAAAATTTTCTTGTAAGCATTTCGGTTTTGCAACGTTGACTAAGTCCTCCGTCGGTGAATAATCAGACTACAATCAGTTCTGCAAAATAAAAGTATAGGTATTAATATTTTTCAAAAAGTCGCGTTTAACTATTTAATATATAATTTGCTAAAAAAAATAAGAAAAGCTTATTTTATGAATAAATGTTTTTACACAGTTTTAAACAGACTTAATTTAAACAAAACTTGTAGCATTTGATTTAATATCGTAGACATTCTAAGTAATATATTTGAGCCACTAACACTGATGCGAATAAGAACTAGACGAATTTTTTTTTTGGATTTACAAATACAAATAATAATAATAATAATAATAATAATATCTTTACAAATCTTCTGCAAACATATAAAAATTATAATTCAGGTTTTAAAATTTAGTGTTTTATATAGATGAAATTTTCATATCACAAAAACTTTATTTTTCATATAAAAAATTGTTTAATGATATGAACGATTTTGAGCATCATAATCTAAAAAAAATATTTCCTTACATTTTATCACCTTCAAAAAACCCTTTAAAACAAATCATTTATATACTTTCTTAGGAAACTGTGAAACGTTAAAATGCTTAAAATTTTATATTTTTTGATTGTACTGTTACACGGTAGAGGAACTTCACTAAATCCATACTTGTATTATTTATGAAAATTTGTCAGAAATACTAGAAAACAAAATTATAAAATTATAAACATATATGCTACATGATAGAGAGAAAAAAGTACTTGTGTTTATCCCAAATTTTTTTTTTTTTAGGATTTTGATACATTTTCCTCAATCTTCATCTATAGGAAAATGTGTGATAACTACCAAAATATAAAATTATATCATTATCTATATAATGAACTGAATTTATTTATAATAAACATTCACAAATCTCTTGTATTGCCCAATATTTGAATAAAACTTTGGTAGATTTGAAAACATAATTTTTTAAAATTTTACTTATCTAATTTTTGAAATTATAATCATGCTTAGAGTATGGAATATTGTGTATATAAGTACTAGGAAATTATTGAACGCTATAACTGCAGTAGATGTCATTCAAGAAATATCTAAAACTAAACACCTTATTTATGCAAAATGTAAATGAGGCAAGTGATTGTTATCGATTCCTACAGAAATAATTATGTTAATAAATGCGAAATTTTTACTTAAACAGGTACACAATTGAAGAGTTACCTCAATATTAAGAAACTGTCTTCTATTTCTTTTAATTTGCAACAATGAACATTATTTAACATTTTTATATTTGCTATCAAATAACTTCATATTTTGATGTCGTAGTTAAATTAATCACCCTAAAAAGTTTTTATAGGTATTGAATGATGTTAGACATTTTTATATTTTCCCCAAAAATTCTAAACATCATATTTGATATCTTCCTAAGTATGGTGTTTCCATTTACTGTATCGTTTTGATGGGTCTGAATGGTTTCGTAAAAACTTTCAATTTTAATTTATTTATATAATCTTAGATATAAATATATGAGTAAGTACAAAGCTACATAGAAGGAAACAGCATTGAATTTTTAAATTTCTATAAATTTGCAGAACATTTACGAATATTTAAATTCTTCATTCCACCATTTGAAAAGAGTCAGCATTTTGCAAAAATAAAATATTCGTTTATTATAATAAACATACTTTCCAAATAAAACACTTTTTGTAAATCAATAGCGAGATTTAGATCACTATAGTTTTAAAATCTGTTTATTAACATTTTTTCAAAAGGGTTGTTTCTGGAAAAAAACTATTTATATAATTTTTAAATAAGATATTTACAATTTTAGATATTAGGATTTTAAACCAATTTTATGTTTTTGTCCTGTAAGGTAGTTTCGAATGTATTTAAAAATCTACGAATGTTTTCGCTTTTGTAGCTTACATTGAATGCATATCTCATTCATTGCATACAAATAAACAGATATTGTGGAAAGACATTAAATATATATACTTGTTCTGTCGTAATAACTTGAAAAATTAAAAGGATAAAAATATATATACAGAATATCTACGTTGGGATATACATGTTCCAAGTCGTGAAATTAATAATTAAGGCAGTAAATTTTTTTAAAAAAATATCTGCAGTATTTATATCAGTGATAAATCTTTTTGAAAAAATTGTTATTTTTAAAATTCTACGTCTTTGGATTAAAATAATATCAGATTAGTTTTTGTGATGGATATATTAGTTGTCAATTAGAAGCAAAGAAACTAATTTCAACAAAGAAATCAATATTCTTAGATGAAAAGCAATGTTTCATAATATTTTTTCATTATTGAAAAACATTTCTACATAATCGTTTCTAAATTTTGTTTTAAGTAAAGTATTGTTTTAAACAATTATATGCAGACTTTTTTTTGATTAAAATAATAACGAATCAATATGTTCATAGTAACTTACGCAAAATATCAATAATGACAATAATTATTTTTTAAAAGCAATGTTTAATAGTGTTATGTTCGAAATATTTCAGGGCAATTATTTATAAACTTTGCTATTCAATAGAATATCTTTACTTTTCACGAATTAAAAACACATATAATATTATTATGAAACTAACATTGAATATGACATCAATAGTATATCTTTTTGTATTTTATGGTGTATACAATAAACAAACTTTTATTTAATAGCTTTTGTTCTCATCATTTTGAAATGTTAGATTCATACACCTTTCCTAAGCTTGATTTATAAGCATTCTGGAACAATAATTTTTCTGAGTATAATAAAATATTTATTTTAGTAGTGGTTAAGCAAAAGCTATGAAGTAATTTCTTATTTCTGGAAAAGAAATACCATTAAAGTGAAATAAAGAATAACGAAAGACCATTCCATAATTTTTCCCCTAAAACGTTAGAAGATTTAAGAAAACTCATGTAAAATATATACATATATAATTATTCTTTTATTATTAGAGTTTTAAATTAGAGTTTTTTTTTTAGGAATATGCTCATTTTCAAAAATATTTAAATGCATATATATTTTTCAAAACTGCTTTAATTTATTAAAGTAAATTTATTGACAAATTACGAAGAATTCTTTTAACTGGAATGATGCTACCTTCCTTTTTGTGATTTGACGTATGAGCTACACTTTATGTTTTAATAAACGTTTTTGAAAAATAGAGGAAAAGTTTTACTTTTAGTTTATAATTCTAAATTAACAAACTCTTATAAATATGAAATTCCCATCAGTGCGATATAGAATAAGAATTTTAATATGACAAGAGGAAGATTTTTATTTCGAAAGCATTCTTAACTTTGATTTTATTAAATTCCACTATTGCCTTTCTCGTTATTTATTATATATTAAATAACACTTCGGTGAACTTAAATCTTCATCACCCATTCATTTTGATGAATTGAATTAAATAACACAACAAGCATGTTTTAGTTATGTTTGATGGTCGGTATTTGATATGTCATGCATAAAAACATTTCAATTTGATTTTTTATATGATTTTAATTGAAGATAAACTTATTCGTTCTGGTTTTATTCCTCTTAATGCACAGAAGAAAAAGAACTTAGAAAATGAATTGTTTCGATAATTGCAGTATTTTTGGTTATATGAGCAGTAAGCTGTGCCAAACTTTACTCTTTCGAAATAATTATTTATATTATTTTCTTGGTAGAATGTTTAGCAATGTATATATCTTTGGAATAACCTTTCAACACTGCATATCTATTGTATTGAATTGATTTTTTTCATTACATATATACATTTTAACTATTTATCTACTAATATGAAAGAAAGATTGAATTTTTAATTAACTAATTTTGTACTTATTTTAAATATTAAAAATTGAATCAAAAACATACAAGGTATTCTATCAAATAACGAGACTGACGTTAAAATTTTTTTTATTCCCATTTGTCTATCTCAATCTCTAGCCCTATACTGCTGCATGTGAATCTTCCATTGTTTGAAACATCGTTGGAAGTCTTCTTCTGTTTGCCTCTTCAGGCCGCGTGCTAATTTCATTTTCTTTACTTCAACGGATTCAAATCTTCTTCCGTTTAATGCCTATTTTACTGTTTGAAACAGAGAGAAGTAAGATGGCGGAAGATCCGACGAATAAGTTAAATGGTCTAACATAGGTTTGCTATACTTGGCTAGAAGCCTCTAGATAGACAATAATGAGGGAGTCGGTGCATTGTCTTGGTGGAAAAAGTTTCCGTATGGATACTTTAACATTTCCTAGAGTCTAAGCAATCACACGAACACTTAACCGACGATTAGATGGAACCTGATTACCGATTGATTCGACACTTTCATCCACTTTTGACATGAGAGAATGAACCGGGCATGAATAATATTCAACATCTTCTCGGCCGTCTTGAAAATGCTTAAGCCATGTAAACATTCGAACGCGACAAACATTTATTGTCATACACTTCTTTCATAAAATTATAAGTTTCAGCTGAAATTTCTCAACAGTTCGTTGCTCACTTATCCTTTTTCGGTAAACAAAAAAAATTACTCTGGTGGGAACATAGGCTACAAATGTACAGCTTTGTGTTTATAGAAACACTGCATTCGAAAGAGAAAGTTTCAAATCTAGTCGATGTTGGTCCCTAGCATTTGGCCCATTCGTACTTCTTCTGTAGCAGCGTTAGTCTCGCTGTTTAATATCCAAAACTCTTATAATTTTTCAGTAATTATTACAAACAAATGTAAGTAAATTCTTTGCAGTTACTATAAACATACCAAAACTGCCGAAAGAACACATTCTCAAATATAAAACTCAAAAAGGTCAATTGAACTTTTTTTCTCTCAATAGAGACTTGGACGGTATCCACGCAAAACATTTAGTTGCAAGGAAGGAAACATATTGCAATTACGTGAATTTTGATTACAATCAAATTAAAACTTGTTAATTTTTAAGAAAAGTTAATGAACATTTGACACTTCTGATCACATTTATATATATTTCAATACATAGTGACAAAGGTATATGCAAACTAAATGTGAGAAAATATGTAAGGCGTTTTACTTTATGCTAAGAAAGGAGAATATAATTGATTTAAATAATCGATATTTAAATTCTTTCCTGAATTTTAATATGATCATTTCTAGTTGACAAAGTTCATCAAGTGTCGTACTTATCTAAGCATAAAAAAATTAAAACCTGTTATCTCAAAATTACTTGAAAGGTGAAAACAATAATTTTTACAAAAAAGAAAGCCCCCAATCGCTTGTTATAAGAATATTTAACAGTATTCGGCAAGAATAATATTTGATATCAAAAATCTAACAAATCGCACATACTTTTCTTTCTGATTCTGCTTGATTTAGAATATATTTTTAATCAGTATGTTCCGTAATGCACAAAAAGTATTCGAATTAAATGACCTTCAATGCTATTTTCCTATATAATTAAACATGTTTTTAATTCTAAAATTATTTCAGCAATACTATTGCATGGACGAAATTTAAGAAGAATGTAGAAATGTTTTTGGATTGAGAATAACATTACGAAACATATTAATTGCTTTTCAAATTAAAATAAATTACTATAATCTAATGTTAATTGCCTTACGACAAATTGTCTGGGCTAATGTCTGAGGAAATGCTCTTATCAATTATCATTTTTTTCCCGTAACGTAGAAATCTAAAAGTAATTTTTTTACTAAAATAGTTTTTCACTGGTATAAATATTGCTTAGTTTCAAAATAAAAACTTAGTTACCCTGATCATTAACTTCACATCTTGAAATATGCATTTCGGAGCATTGCAATGCTGTATAAGTATTTTCGTTTTCTTATATTTTCAAGTCATTGCAACAGGACAGGTAAGTTTAGTTTTTTTTTCTTTCTAAACTGTTTGTAAAAAAAAAAAATTATTCCTCGCCCTCTAAAATTAGGACAAATGTCTGAAAAGATTTTGGTAGAAAAACATTAAGAATATCGATGTTAGTTTGATTTTGTAAATATATATCAATAAAAAATGGTAGTAAATTGTATTCTCTAAATATTATCGCGAAAAAATAAAATTGGAATAAAAGTACTTTTTCTGGAATAGAATTATTCAATAATTGATAAATTTCTTAGATAAAAAAATAAAGGATTTGCCATTAATTATCTGTGTATTTATGATGCAAACTAACTCCTTTTATGTGTATCATAGAAATTTAAAATTGCATCAGTATAAATTACGTCTGAAAACTTAGCACTTGTCCAGTATTTAGAATTATACTGCAGTTTATTTGTACCAATGTTTCTAAAATTGAATGAATTAAACTAAAACGTGTAGCAATTTTTCTAAAAATTTATATTTCAACCATCTGTATTCGTTTAGAAAATATGAGAAAATAATTGAAATTTTTTTTTGTCTTTACAAAAGTTAATGTATACATAAATAAATTTCGAAAAATGGAATGAGAAATTAAATTATATACTAGCAATACGGATGCTTTTACTTGTTTTTCATTCATAAAATCAATTGATATTTAAACACGTTAAAACAGAATCATGCGTATAAAACAATTCAAACAAAGCGCCAAATATTTCTAGGAGATTCAAATGCATATTTTAAATAAAAATATTTTCGGAGTGATATATTATTCTATTTTTTTATTATTAAGGAAATACTCTTATTCTCTACACGTATTTTTAAGTGTTTAACAAAACCAATTAAATACAAATATTAGTCCCTTATTTATGAGGATTATTAATCTCGATTCGTAATGAAGGAATGATTTCTTAGAAGAGCAATGAATGATCCTAAAATAGTTCTTCGAAAACCAACTTGAAAATTTCATCTACCGTAACATAACAATCTTCTCAATAGTTATCAATTTTTTTTAAATGGTCAGGAATAAGGCATTTTCTAATTGAAGTATATCGTCAAATTGGTAATCTATCGAATCCCATCCTAATTTTATCAGTGTGCATGTTCTTAGACAAAGTCTTAGCAACTGAAAAAAAATGAGGAAATAAAGTTTTCAGAAATTTCAATCCCTTCTAACAATTCTAATTTTGAACCTTTAAAACATGCTACAAACCGAAATAAATAAATGCCTATTATCTGCGCGAAATTGTTAAGAGTACATATTCATTTACGAAAGTGATGTGCTAAAAACCTTATTGAATTCCAATCTGGGATCTCATTTGGACTTGAAGATAAACTTTTGATCTTTGAGAGTGAAATCTATTCTATTTTGTCTTCAAAAATTTCCTATTTATTCTAAATAAATAACTTAAATCAAAATTGATAGTAAAGCGTTGCAACCGTTTATTTAAACATACATTTTGCACAACTAACGAAAGAAAAAATAACAAAATTTAATGCTCCAAGTACAGAAACGTGTGTTTATTTCGAAAAGTAAAATGTAAAATAAGGAAACCCTTCATTAACCAACTAATTTTAATAAATTTGTTTTCAAGATATGAAAAAAACATATATAAAAAAAGATCAGAATAATGTTCGAAATCTGAATTTTACTTTAAACCATGTTATAAAATAACAGATATTCCGTTTGTCATACTTTTTACTCTTCTTTGTATTAAGTTCCTTCCTTGATTTATTTCTTTCAATGTCTGTTAAATTCATTATCAATTCAATGGTTTCTAATAAAGGATATGAAAGTTAGAAGAAGAACAATTTCGAATGTACTTTTCCTCCTTTGCTCATGGCTCAAATTGTCAAGTTTTATTGTTTCTTAAGAGCAATAAAAGACGAAAAACTTATTCCTCATTTCAAATAAGTCATATGGCATCCATAATTTTTTTTTAATTTTCTTTTCCTTATCTTTATTAAGTTTCATCAAAAGTGCAACTTGAATTATAAGAGATAAATTAATCTCATAACTTTATTTTTAAATTTGAATCTCTTATTTTTAACTTTAAATCGCCCTGCGAATCAATCCCGATGGCTTGAAATAATTAAATACCATGTTATCCAACCTCCTTTTTCTTCCTTTTTAAGGAATTATTAATGATGCTGAAAGTTATATGTAAATGTTATATAATATAGCAAGGTTTAAATTTCCTTTTTTGTGTCATTACTTGTTATGTAGTAGACAGAATCAATTTTTCATATCGCCTGAAACTTTACAATTTTTGAAACGTCTTTATTCCTCGAGGAGATATGTTTCCTATTATATTCTCCTAATAATTCTTATGATAAATCTGAATTTATTTAAGTGAGGAAATAAAGAAGAAAATTCTCTTGGAAGCACATCTTACAAAATATATTTATGGTTTTACGTTGCAGGACGTAGGAAGGCATTTTTCCCGGATGGATGGACAAACAAGTGAAAAAGATGACATTGATAATGAAGATTGTATGAGTAAGTACATTTTGCAGTTGGATTTGAGTTATAGTTTTATGTCAAGTTGTGGGTTCGATCTCTGATGCCACTACAAGCCCATCGCGTAGAAGGGGAAGATGTATATTAAATCTGTCGTGGTTCAATAGCGTCCCTTTGGCATGGTAGAGAAGTTCAGAGAGGGAGATGCCAGCTCAGCTGTCGTCCTTGTCCTTTGACCGAGGTTCAAAATTACGAAGACGGTCGGAATTTGTTATCGTGTTATTTCTCAGCGCGAATTTAATAAATGGTCATATATGATTCGAAGACACCATAAGAAGAGTTAAACCTCCATCCATTTTACGAATCATCCTATATTTGTACTGTCTCATTTTTTTTTTTTTACTTTTTGTCTTATTATGATAATAATTCATTTATTAATTTCGGTTTCAAAAACTTAATTATTTTCTACCTTTCACGCTTACAAATTCTTCAGTGCTTAGAAAGTGTTATCCATTTCATTCGATAAAAAATTTAATTCTTTAAAATAAATTGAATTCTGATGGAGCATTCAGGGATCTTTTTGTAGTGGTCGATCCATACTAGATATATATATTATGACGTGTTACACTAGTACTTTATCCTGCGATACTAAAGCATTTTAACATCCTCAGTAAGGATGTTAGAGAAAAATAGATCAGAAACTGTAAAACTTAAAAAGAGAAATGGAAAACTTTCAAAATTGCCAAATTCATCTAAATAATGATTCTATTGTTTAAGTCAAGCTCGTTTTATATTTTACAATAAAAGTTTCAGAAATGCAAAACTTGGGGTATTTTCATACCTAAGTGTGTTCCTCTGAAATTTGCACTTGTAACAATACTGCGGGTGCGCATGCAGAATTCTTGCAATTTGCATATTTTTGTACGTGCATTTGTTAATTGTTCTGAAGCGGCACATGGATAAACAGAAAAGAACGTATTAATAATTTTAACCCTTCAAGGCATGGTGAGAAGATGCAAGCGGATGGAAAAGGTTTCAATTCGGAGTTTCATTCACACGACTTGAGAACGTACAACTGGTTTGAAACATCCAGAACCATATTGCACAAAAAGTCTGCTAAACGGATGTTTTTACTAAGGAGGATGAGTTTAATCGGTCAGCACAATGCTGTTGAAATGTTCTGATAAGCTTTTCTGAGGAAGATAAACGTAGTGTTTGAGAATCCAGAACAAGGCTACAAATGTCATGATAATGATATCAGAATTATTTCATAGGGGAAAAAAGGAAACATTAAAGGATTCATGTTAAAAAAAAGGGTTAGTGAAAGAATAGCGATCAATTTTACTTTAAAAAAAACTTGAATTAAAATTTTTAAAATAAAAGTAAATAAATATTAAGATTTTAAAGTAACAATCGGAAATATTTTTAAAATAATATAATCGCAAATAAAATTTTAAAATAATATAATCGCAAATAAAATTTTAAAATAATATAATCACAAATAAAATTTTAAAATGTTTTTGTTGACTGTATTACCTCAAACTTATCTCATATTGGGTCCTCTTTCAAATATCCCCAAACATTTTTGAAGCAAAGGATCGTTTTAGGTTATAATGTTGGGCTTTGGCTACTTAAGACGTTCTTTGTTGCCAAAAAAGATAATTTCGAAAAAGTATAAAACTCTGTTTATAAGAACTAGTTTCAGGTTCTATAGTTCAGTTAATAAATTAATATTAGGACAACCTAATTTTCTTTCTCGTCGAGTATTTAAAATTTGTATCAGTTTAGTAGTTGGAACACAAATGACGAAAATTCGAAATAAGTCAAATGGCCTAATAGTGATTTTTGTTTAGTAGAGAGTACAAACCTTCTCCATCCTAAGAATATTATTAAACAAAGTGGATGTGATTTGCTTCTAAATAATCACAACTCGAAATTTTTATTCGACCATGATCAAAATTATGTAGTGTGTGAAGTTTTAATCAATTCTTGAACCCGAATTTTGCTGAGTTATTGAGAATGTTTATAGAAATTCTTAACTCTTCAGCTTAAAGAGATATAAGGATTCCAAATTCTTACTGGATGAGTTTGGTCACAATGAAGGAGAGTGTACCAATGAAAACTTAAAAACGTTTGAAAGAGGCGCGTGTGAGAATTATTCAGGAGATATGAAACGGCCTCAGCCTCAGATAACCACAGACTGCACTTGAAAAATGTGTGAAACTTATAGAGAGCACTGCTTCGTAAAATGTTATCGGTACACGGAAAACCTGGAAAATGTTGTCCTAGTGAAACGACTACGAATGAAATTTTATTTCTGTCTTATGTAACAAACCTTATCTGGAGTGGAACTGCTTTCTATTGAGATTCTTGCAACTATCCGAACTCAAATTTAAAGGATTCTCTTTCTTAGCTTTTAATTGCAAAGAACACGCAATTATATATATATATATATATATATATATATATATATATATATATATATATATATATATATATATATATGGGAATGTACTTTTTATAACTAGCATAATACTCTATGGCTGAAACTACCTCCTTCATAACCTTAATAAATTCCATTATAAATACACAAATGCGGTTGAAAAAGAGAGATTCGTAAAGAAATGCGAAAGGCGTAACTCACTGTTATATTTTAGTGATCACTTTTCTGAGAATACAATTTCATCGACGTGTTTATATCCTAGCCAATAACCTAGCCTTTGCCTTCGGTGATACTGATTCAATAGAAATACCGCATTTTCTCATTGTTGCTCCAGTGTGTAATGGCGAGTTCAGTTTCCGTCAGCTATGACAACCAACGCATAATAACGGCGACAATTTGATCCGATGACAATCAAATTTTGATTTAGCCACAAAAAGCTACTAAATCAATAGTAATCATTAATATGTGTCACATATATTTTATAGCTGTTTAAGAAGTCGCAGTATATTTATGTATTAAGACTTATCATTAGCAGCTCCCTCTGTTTCTCTTTTTCTTTCTAACATTCTTTTTAAATACACCATTTTCGTATCTCTGCGAGAACGAAATTTATATCATGTAATCAACCGTTGGGTAGTCCTATAACGCATCTAAAAATCAGAATAATATTTTCACAATAAGATAATTTTCTAAGCTCTTTCTGAAACATCAATTAAAAACATGCACTAATTTTAAAATATGATTAATTCTTTTATGAGATTTCAGTATCACAAATATAATTTAATGTAAGTTAAAAATGGGAGAATAGGAAGTATTTTCTATTTTTATTAGTTTTATATAAACATCGGAAGCACTGTAGGAAAAGGTTTCATTAAAAAGGAAACCTTTTTATCTTTTTTATTAATACAAGGAAATATTACGAAAGAATGCTATCAAATTGGTTCCATGAACGTCTATTTCATATAGAATCATATTTCATAATTTTTGACATACATTTAAAATACTCATAATTACGTATAATTGTATTAAGACTGCGCAATACAAAATTATTCAAAATATAGCATATACTTGATATAATAAACTACAACAAAGTGTTTCAATTTCACAAGTATTGCACTTTAATCTCCCAAAGGTTTTTGGACAAAGATTTATATTTCTAAAAAGTATTTCTTAGTATTACAAATGTTCTTCTTGAGTAAAATATTACCGAATAAGCTTTTGTAATGGTTTATTCCTATATAATAACATGTCTTTTATCTCAATGGATATTTCTTTGTTGCTTCATGTTATATACTATATCTACAATAGTAATAATAATAGGCTTTCAAAAATAATATGTTTTCAGAATGTGGATTGGGCAGGATTAAAAGAGAAGGCAGAGTCGTAAATGGAGAAGAAGTTACGCCGTTGAATAAATATCCATGGATTGTAAGTTAAATAATGGCCTTTTTTTTTTCTTTTATTCATATATATTCTCGAACAGTTAGAATTATTTTAGTTGACTAAGAGCTATTATTTACGAAAAATATCTTATGTAAGGTTGTTGGCACCTGTCAAATATTAAGATCTATTTGAAGATCTATTTACATTTTAATGAAAATTTCATTAAAATGTAAGTAATGAGTAAATTATACATTAAATTATTTAGTCATGGCACTGATCTAAATAATTTAATGTATAATTTTTTTACTTTATTCTGACCACAGTAAATCCTTTGTCGATACTTCGCATGTCAAAGCACTTCCATAAAAGAATCATTTTAACTTCATTTCCTACCACATTTTCCTTCCACATTTCTTTTATATTACTATCTCTATTTGAAATACTTGAAAACTTATTTTTTATTTTATATTTTCAACAGTAAAAATACCTGATTGATACGGAATATTTCAAATTCGTCTTTCTGTGAATGGTTCCGTTCTTTATATTTATATTTTGCTATTCATATTTAGTTTTTACCAATACGTTATCTATTTAATGATCCATTATCTCTATTTCTCTTTCGTGATAAATGTGGCTGTGGTAGCCGAGCGGACAAGGTCGCGAGCTCGCTTCGGGTGTTGTTTCCTCCGAATCGTAGGTTCGAGTCTTGATGCCATGTAAGATCCTCAGTGATGCGGATGGATGTACGAGAAATCTGTAGAGTTTTCAATTATTTCCGTTATCGTGGTGTAGGAGTTTGGAAAGAAAAGTGCCATCTAGGGTGTTTTCATCGTAACTGTATCAGGGTTCAGAATTACGATGTCCATCGCCCTTAAATCTCCTGTTATTCAAAGATCTACGTTAAGACAATCAAAACTCGTGCTAAATATTAAAACTTACTTTAAAGAAATGTTTTCCTTTTAGAGGTAACTTCATCTTACAGTTTTTTCATTAACATTAATAATTTTTTTTACTTAGTTTAGATATATAAAATCTTTTGAAACATCAATGTCATTTCCAATACATAAAACTAGTATTTAATTAGTTTTATGAATTAAAAACCTACGATTTCTTTAAGATTGAAAATTGATCTTCTAAATAATTTCAAGTTTCAAAGCGTCGCAGAGAAGAGCACGGATGCACTATTGGTACAGTTATAATTCAGTGACTGCATTTATAATTTATATTTAGAAATCTTACGAACATAGAAATTCCTAAAACATTGTATGATTTTTCTAATACAAAGTAAAAAAAAATTCTTATTCCCAGATTTGTACCACAGCTTAACTTTATACTTTTTTCAATATATATATATATATATATATATATATATATATATATATATATATACATATATAAATACACACACACACACACACATATATATATATAATGAATTTTCCTAAGTGTTTGTTCCATATTAATGAAAATATTCAATGCATGAAAGAAAAACCTTTTTATTTAATGGTAGTAGACTTCATCTATCTCTCTCTCTCTATATATATATTTATTTATCGATAACACAAAATTTTATTTTTAAGGTTCCATTGAATGTAGGAAACTTTACAGTATGTGGCGGGGCTTTAATATCCAGAACATTTATTTTAACTGCAGCACATTGTATCTTTAAGTAAGTTTTAACTTTTTACCTTATACCTGAAACAGAATTAAAAAAATATATTTGAAACTCTAACAGAAATTGAATTCAATTTTAAATTTTAATGAAACAAGAAACTATATTGTTACAATCGAAAATTTCAATGTTACATGTCTGAATGTTACATACACGTGCATATAAATGTTAAGAAATATTTATTATTGTTACTGGTTACTGATTGAAATAAATACACAATAGAAGATGATTTGCCTTCCAATCAAAAGATAACTGTATCCTTCAAGTTAAACAATATCCAGTAGCAATATCCTTTCAGAAATATGCAAGATATTTTTTTTTTATTTTGCTCTTTAAATATGACTTTTTATTTTAAATAAAATATCACAATTATTTTATATTTATTCTTCAACGTAGACGACTTATTCTCAAAATTGTTTTCAAAATTCAAGTCGGTAAGGCGCATGAAATATTTAATAACTTTTAAGTATTTTGAAAAACGAAGACTAATTTAGCAATTGAACGGTTTAAAGTAGAAATTCTCGGAAATTATTTCTTTCAGTTATAATTTTGAAATTTTAATACTCGTGTTAAGTAAAAATTAATTTCTCGAAGCGAATAAGATTCCGCAGTTTTTCCGCAGAAATATGCAAGTTTTTTTTCTTATTTTAAGTTTATATATTACTTTTCATTTTATATAAAATATCACAATTAGTATATATTTATTCTTAAACGTAGACGACTTTTTCTTTAAGACTATTTTTCAAAATTTAAGTCGGCAAGGAGAATGAAATATTTAATAATTTTTAAGTATTTCGAAAAAGGAAGACTAATTTAAAAATTGTACGGTTTAAAGTTGAAATTCTCGGAAATAATCTAAATCAGTTACAATTTTGAACTTTTAATACTCGTGTAAAGTAAAAATTATTTTCTCGAAAAGAATTAGATTCCGCAGCATAAACTTGTATAGTTCAGAATCAATCATGAATGAGAATACTTTTTTTTTCAACCATCCACTGGTTGTTCGAAAATAACAAACTCCTCAAGAATACAGTGTGAGCTTCATAGTTAACGTGAATAGTTTCATTCATGTATTTCAAGCATGAGTTACTTCTTGACTTATTTATAATTTTCTTTTTTTTCCTTACAAAAATATAAATCTATAATTGTGATTTGTCACTGAAACAAAAGTTATTAGTAAAATTTCAACCCATAAGTTTCTGAGTTTTTTGAGAAGGTAAATATGGCTGTGTAAATTGGTTTTAAAAAAAGTCAGAAAATGGATATTATGTGTATAAATTAATAAAAACAATAAAAACAACGTGATATAAAAATGTAACTTTAAACTTCTTTCACTTCCATACTATATATGAACCTTAAAAAGCAATTTGTATAAAATAAAATATGTTTTGAAAAGTTAAAATTCCATACAAATAAATATATAGGCAAGTATTTATTCATTATATAGAATTTAAAAGCAATATTTACAGAACAATTTACTTTTTTCCCCACAAAGAGACAAGAATAAATGTAAAATGTATTTCATTAATTTTTACATTCACATATATTTATAAATTGGGATGTATTTTACTTCAATAGTTGAAGTGAAACGTCATTTTTAAAATTTTAAAATATAACCAATGAAAATTGTATTTAACAAAGCCTACGGTTATTTTGTATTGTTTCTCACCACAAACTCTACCATAATTATTTCAATAATTATGTTGAAATCTGATCCCGAACTATCAATTTATTTTGATGTTAATTTGACTGAAAATTATTCTTTGAATAAACACATTCTTATTGCAGGAGATTATTTATAATTTATAACTATGCTCATCTCCAATTACATTTTGATTTTAAAATCCTATCGTTTGTAATGATGATTTATTTTTTCTCTTCCACAAGAGATAAAAATTCATGTTGTACCTGCAGAGATTTTTTTAGGAATATTGACTTAGCATTCTCCAGAAACAAGCAAATGCAACAAAAATTTTTAAAGTTTATTTTTCGGATTCTTTTTCTTGCTTCATTGAAATACTATTTCGTAAAATCAGTAAAAAGAGAAAATTCTTTTGAAATATCGGAATATTTCAAAAGTAAAAAATTATTCATGAAAGTTGTAAATGAAATTGAATTTCATGTCTCTCGGCTACACAAATGATTTCACAGAATATCTTTCATCGCTGAATGCTATATAATTTTTTTTGTTACTTTTCAATTGAGATACATGTTTGTTATTGTATTATTTTAGTGCACTGAACTCGGACCTTCCGGAATGTATAGGATATTCACCTGCAAAGGAATGTTACATTTCAGAAAAGGAATTTTCCATTTATTTGTTGGGAAACAAAAGATTTGGACAAAAACTTGAAATTAAGAGATTTATCCCACATGACAGGTATAACCACGATCTTATTATCAATGACATTGCTCTGATTGAACTGACACAGCCACTAAATTGCAGTACAGAGACATACCCTATATGCTTACCAACTAAGAAAGAAATGTACAAAGAAGATCAGAAACTCTTCGTTGCAGGATGGGGATGGAATACACCAAGGGGTGATCGTAAGTATCATAGAAACGATGTTATTCGATAAAGAAACGAATTTATTTTGCCTTTTCATTAAGTACTGAGTGATTATAAGCCAAATCTTGTAAAAAACATCGATTCAAAATTTGACATTGGACAAGAAGTTCGCCAAGTTCAAAAGGTAAGACAAACTAAGTAAAATAAGTTAACGTTGGCAAATGTTGGTTTGGTTTAAAGTGGACAGCAACAGTAAACTACAAAAACTATTATAAATAAATCTGAGTTTTATTAAAAAACACCTAATGCATCTTATTCATAAAACCAACAATTAAATATACTCTCCTGAAAAGAGTAAAAACCATATAGTTGAATTTGGGCGAGTGGTCTTTCTTGGAGGTACATATTTGGTTCGCAAACACGAAACAAACAAAAAAATCATTTTAAAATGAAGTCAGATTTAAAAAGTGATTACGATTAGAATTGTATTTTAAATAATGTTCTCATGATAAATAATGTTAGAGCTGAGTAATGAGTAGATTTTGTTCCCCACAATACACATAATGCCTCTTCTGAATCCAGGTACCACTGAATATCCACTGTGAAGAGGAACAAAAGCTCAATTCCAAATGTCGAGGTTCCAAGGAATCCCATTACCTTACTGTAGAAGTTTGCAAAATGGGTTGCCAACACAAGGGTAGACCTCACTTGACAGATACTCAATATTACAAAGTTCCATCCCCAAAATCGGTCCTGTTTATTCTCTTTGCGAGTCAAAAAACACAAAAGTCAGCTCTTTCTCGTCTACAGAGATTTATTCTTCTTAATATTAAGTCTTGGTTATTATGAAAAATGGCCGATGAAGCAAAAATTAATTTCTTTCCTAAGCGTAAATATATGTTCAGATCTATAAGTGCTCGGAAACATGGGAATAACTTTACATAAAGTGATCGATTATTTTAAAATTAAATGGGCAATGGTAATAGATTAAATTTCTATTTATGTACTTGGGGGGGGGGATTAAAACCACTTTAAACAACGTATGGGGAGAGGGTGATTACGAACATATCTGAA
>BMAW01097273.1:0-10528 GCA_019974015.1 Nephila pilipes
CGTCTGAAATAATCTTATTAGAAACACAACAAACATTAAAATAAGTTAAAGTTGTTATGTTCGCTATATAGCATCCAAATATACATTGGAAGATATTAAAAAAAACTTCACATATATTCCTTAAATGAAATTCACATTAAATTTAAAAGCTTACAGTGGAGACTTTTAATGTCCGTGGAGAATACGGATAACAAAGGTTTTGAACGCATAGAAATTTGCAGTATTCATATAGCAAATCTATTTTCAAAAAAAAAAAAAAAAAAAAACACTTTGGGATTTAATGCTTGATCAGTAGAGAAAAACAAGCTATTGATTGGAGTTTTATAAATTTTATTGAAATATTGTTCACCATCTGGATTTTAACATAAATTATACTTGAAATTATGAAGTCAAATGCTAGTTCATTGTAATATTAAATTGAATTTTTTGTTTTATCTTTATTAGAATGGAATTAAACAACTGAATCCTATAAATTTGTTTTTTACTTTTCTTGTGACTAATTCAATGTTTCAAAGCAAGACGCAAGAGAGGCTTTTTTCTGCAGTTTTGATCTGGAATTTGTAATGATTCAAGGGCGAAAGTATTTGTAGGTAGGTCGAACAAAATCTCATTCAAAATTTTTGTGCTTTCACATGGAGTATATACTTTCCATTTTTTAAAAAAAATTATTAATAAATTATCAATTATATACTTTAAGTTTTAAAGCTGTAATTTATTGTCCTGAAGTTTTATTACCAATTTGATTTTATCAGCTTTTACAACAAAGGTAAATGTTTTTTCTAGTTAAATTATCAGTAATATATTAATTAAAACACTAAAAGTAGAAATTCTAAATATGTTTACATAATTATAAAATGGTTAAAAATGTCCTTGATTACAACAATAAAAATTAAAAAAAATGTAAATATGAATCTGTATTGTGTATGTTATTTTTTGAAAAAAAATGCTTTTAAAATTCTCAGAATTAATCCTAATCAACGACATCCGTAAGGAATAGAATATACAGTTTGCAATTACAATCAAATGACGTTGATTCAAATATTACTAACTTGAATTCAGCGTAAAGAGAATGCAATAAAATTATTTAAAAAATAGTTAAAGACATTTTGCAAAATGCTTAATCAAATACATTCTTGTTAAATTTGACATCTGTTGAAATTTTTTTTAAAACAAAACCAATTTATTAAAAATAGAAACCAAATAATAAAAGTTTTGCATCATCTTATTAAGAAATGCCAATGAGAAATACAAAACTATTTGTATAAATTTACAATACATGTGTAATTCTATTCAAAGGAATTAAATGGAGTATTGAAAGAAGAACGAAATGAAATGTAGTATTATTTCATCTAAAATGCCCCAAAATTAAATGAAGTAAGTTTATTGAATCTCTTTTTCCCCTTGGAATCGGAAATAATTTTTTCAATTATAATTTCATGTTTGAACAGTTATGAAATAAATGTAATAATTACTTTAGAATTAAAAAAAAAAACGAAGGAGAAGAGAGAAAAATAAAATCTCACTTGTAGAAATTCAGTTTATATTTTTTGTTCCTATTCTTATAAATTGATTAGTGAAAGTTGGTGAAGTTTTATAGCGCGAGAGCCAAATACGGCTATGCTGTGCAAAAAAAAAAAAAAGTGTAACTATAATTTAAATGTTTGAAAAATGGAAAAAAATAAAATTGGTTGACAAGAAGGAGAGTCGAAACATCGCTATCGTACCCCGGGGGCGCGTCACCCATGTTTACCACAGGCAGTAAACTCCATGGGAGAGAAAAAGAACACTACGGTACCTCGAGGTCATGAACACAAATTGATAAGCTCTATAGCTTTCCATTTTGATTAAATAATATGTTTTCATGATTTTAATAATTATAAACTGTTTCAATTAATAAAATTGTAATTTTTATATATAATGGAATGTAGTAAATATATCCTTTTCTGAGTGCATGACATACCTCCTCCTCTCTAAAGCATACAATCTCTTTAAATTTTTAATTTCCTTAACAGCTTTTAAATTATTCACCAAGAGTGTTGTAAAAATGCAATTAATACAAAAATATCATTGCATTTGGAACCTTTATCTATATCTCTCTCAGATATATATATGAGAGAGATTATATTTTTTAAAATACTATGAATAATAAACATACAATTGCATTTTTCGTAAGAGTAATTTTAATGTAATTTTTTAAAATTCTATCAGTTATAAAATATATTTTGAATTTGGAAAATGCATTTTGAACTTTTATATGTATGAGAGAATGTTTTTTTTTTTTTATAAATATTCAATTACAAAATATATAATTGTATTTGGAACTTTTTTTTTTATTAGATAATGTATTTTTTTTAAGTACGAACAATTATAAAATACATAATTATATTTATAACTTTTTTTTACGAGAGAATGTATTTTTTTAAATACGATCAGTTACAAAATATATATTTGTATTTGGAACTTTTTATATGAGAGAATGTATTTTTTTGTAAATACGATGAATTACAAAATATATAACTTTATTTGGAGCTTTTTTTTCATTAGTGATTTTTAAAATCTATCAGTATTTAAATACTATCAAAAGAAAAATATATGTAATAAAAATATAAATAATTTTTTATATAACAGGGTTCAAAACTGATACAAAAAAATTCGTTTTTCAAAATACAGTTATTATAAAAGGTATAATTGTATAGATTTTTTTTATGTAGCGGAGGAAAGCCTCATTACTTAGCTTTTTAAGGATCTTTCGAACGTCATCGTGTGAGACGTAACGACAATTGGACGACTACCATATTGGAACGTTAATTGCTCTGTTTGGCAATTTTGGCACGTTTCGAAAAAACCTTCAACCCCTCTAAGTAAAGATTCCCCGTATAAAACATAATGGAGATATCGCTATAATCGGAAAAAGAAAAGGTTTGTAAATACTGCATCGCCCCCACAGTAACTTTACGGTTGAACTTGTCCATTAACTTGCGTAAACTATACCTCCCACAGAAATGAACTCAGGAACATTCTTCAATTAGATTCCCGTTGCACTATCACTTTCAGAGAACTTTTATAGAAAGCAGTATTGAAAAAAAGAATTTTAGAGCCTTTTTTTTTACAGAGGATGAATCGCTTTAATATTTATTTATTTGAAATTAATTTATCCAGATAATGGTCTTTGTTGTCTAATATCCCTCATCAATCAAACAATCAACAGGAAAACTTCAGTGCTGGGCAGAATTTGGCAGTTGAAAGAGTTACGATTGTAATACAACTATAAAAAAACCCAATTCAATACAAAAATGAAGTTGGTTTTTCAATATTTCATGAAAATATAATGATGGGCTGTCTCGTAAAAATTCCTTTCAGATTCTTTTGGATGCTGGTTGCTTCCTTACCACTACTATCATTGTTTTTGTGTATAAGCTGGTCTGTGATGAAACATTTCGAAGAGACAACAAGCACACATTGTAACGTTCAAAATTATTTACCTTCTATTAGTACTGCTGTTGGAAATTTTTATCCACAAACATATATATGGCGTATTGGAATAGCTTTACATTGTACTCCAAGATTTTTGGTAACATATATGTATTACAATTTTTTTCGCAATAATTTACCAACAGACTCTACATGGCAATCATTAATATCAGTCATCTTTTATTTTCAAAATGCCGAAATTCTTAGCTTAATAGGATTATCATATATATCATCATCAGAAGATTTTCCTACTCATCAAAAACTGTTTGTTACATTTCTTAGTTCTGCATTTGTATCAATGTCTATGCTGTATTTACTCATGAAATATGGATTAAATCATATGCAATCTAGATTAGAAAGAAAATCCGTCCATTTAAAATTTGTCTTATTGACAGTGAATTTTTTTACATTCAGTTTATCTATATATTTTTACCTTCGACATAATTGGTATTGTGAACCAGGAATGTACACTATGTTTGCATTATCTGAATATTTTGTTGTATTGTCTAACATTGGTTACCATTTAACTAGTGTATGGGATTTTTCCAATCAGTTTGTAATTGTAGCCACTAGTTAAATATAACTTTTGATTCCTTAGTTGATAATGTAATTTTACAAATCCAAGGAAGTTGATAGTCTATGTTACTTTATATATATTATCACTGTTAAAAATTAGTATGATTTAAAATAAAGATCATAATTTTTTACAGTTCTCTTTAAATAACAGTTTCTGAATAAGATGTGATTATTTTAATTTTGCATAATTTTATTAAACTATTTTATTTTGTTACAAAGATTATATATAAATCTCGACATCAGCAAAATGTAACTTAGAAAAATACCAGAGTTTATTTTGTTTTGTAAGGGGAAGATATATATTAACATGTAAAATAAGAGCCATTAACCATTTAGGAAAATAGGTTTATAATAAATAAACTTAATGCTCACTTTAAAGCTACAAAATAATTATATCTTAGTAGAATTGATAATCAAATATTTAATATATCTAGAAGTCTATGAGATGAGTGAATTACAAGTTCTAGTTTTCATGTGTACTGTTGAAGAGAGTAATTGTAAATGAGGTATTTTGTCTCAATTCATTATATAAGACTGAACAAATGAATCTGAATGAAAATATAGTAATTTGCTTAAGGAATAGTATGATCTTCACCAAATGAGAATAAAGCATTCCCTCCCTCCTTTAAATATCTAGTGAATAAATTTGTAGAGTTTATTCAACTAATAAATATTTTTTTATTATTATTTCAGATTTAATCAAACCAGTTAAAGGGAAGTATTTGATGCCCCTTGGTAATTTGTCGAAAACATACCAAGTTACAAAACAGGTTGCCTAAGTAATGATACGCAGATAATGGATTAAAAAATGAACAGTAAACCAAAATGAAACTGATTCATACGAAGAGAATAGGAAATTTAAATGTAATTAAATGAGGATGTTAAGATTTTAGTAATTTTATGGAACAAAGAACAATATTTAATCATAAATAAATATAAACTATTATTAATTATATATTCTGATTTATAATTATAATAATTTTTATGTATGAATTAAATTGTTATAATTTTTTTATGTAATGTAAATAAAGATTATGATATGTAAAGATAATTAATTTTGTAATTTTACTATATAATTATAAATGATTTCAATTATTTATAATTATAGATATAAAGTTAATTATTAGATTTTATAGATGTTAATTATTTATAACTGAAAATAAATAATACATTATAATTTTATTTTACGTATCATAACAAATAAAGAATAAAATAATTACAATTTATATAAAAAATATAAATTGGAAAAATTTCTGCATTTAGTAGTGATATGCAATAAGATAAATACAAAAAAGAAAAAAAAAAAAATCCAGATTAGTTCCACAAAAGAGGATTTATTCATTCATTGCAAATCAAACATTCTACTTTTTAAAATTTAATAATTCCAAATCATTAAAAAAAACATAAATCATATTTTTTAGATATACTTAACAAATTAATTAAAGTTAAACTGTAAGGCATTTACCTATCACAATGAACAGAAAATTATTATTTTAAAAACAAAAATTGTCTATTGTTTTTGAAGAAGCGTTTGTTACTTTTACTGAATAACATCAAGAAAGGAAACATGTGACTTCCTATATAGTTTCCCAAAGAAAAGCTATCAGTCACCAATAACTGATTTGCCTGTTTGGAATTGTTATGGCATTAAAAATTCAATAGATGCTAAGGGATATCTGATACTTTTAACTAATCAAACCATTTTTTTGAAATCACTCTAATTAAATTCTTTTATTAGAAATTGTTAAACATTATTGTGTGCTGTGTTAAACGTAAAGTTTTTTTTTTTTTTTTAAATAAATGAATTTCATTTAATTTGTAGAACATCAATTTTTAAATTTGTTCACATATACAAGCTTCAGTTATTCATGGAAGACATTAAAAAAAATATAGTTGATGCTTTTTACAAGAAAAAAATCATTATTTGATATTAATACCTGTAATAAAGAGTATATTATGTTCATTTCTTTTATTATAGATTATTATGTGAAATATTCTTTTAAAAAACTAGTTCTTTCTATATTTTTTTAATGATTGATAATTGAAATAAATTGTTAAATATTTTTGTGATTTATGATTAACACATAAATAAGGCATATAAGGTGCAAGCTGATGTCTGAAAACTAGGCATGAACAGACACGGTAAAAATTTTCTAAGATGTCACTGCAAAGATTACTGTTATTACAAAAACATTTCCCCATATTAAAAATTCAAATTTTTAAGGAATATATATAAAAACAAATTATTGTCATTGGTTTAAAGGACCTTCCTAATTTTGTGTTTATTTTAGTTATACAGTTTATTATTTGTTTTTGAAAATGAATGTTTTTAATGCAATAAATTTTTAATTGTGCTGTGTAATGTAACTATTTTTATTTGTAATGAGAATTAACTTTCAGCATGTGTATACAGTATTTAAATGTTATAACTACCTAGTTTTTTATAAATTTTATTTTGAAAAAAACTTTGATTGAAGGATGTACTGCAAATTGAATATTAGAAGTGGTTCATGGGCATGCAATATCTAATTTATTCAATTTGAAATTAAATTACTTAATTCTAAGTTAAATTTAAATGTTGTTCATAATATATGAATATTCCAACAGAAGTGAAAAATGTAAGCAAAATTTTCAAGGCAAGTAAAACACAAGTTTTAGTCTCCATATTACAAAGATCTGTACATTGAGTAACTAAGGCATTTCAATATTAAATTCAAGTGAGTATTACAAATGTATACATGTATATGGAAATTTGGGTGAATAAGTCTATAGTTTGGCTATTATCTTCAATACTTTTTTTTATTCAAAATTACATGTTGCTAAAAATGTTAAATCAACAAATGCAAACCTTAATAATGATTTAACCACATTACAGTTTATTCTGAGCGTCACTTGATTACCACATCTTCTTTTGCACCAATTATCCTGAGTACCACAATGTTTTGATAAAATGGCAATTATAAAACAGTTTACCTCTATTTTTGCTCATCTGCATAAATATTGATGATATGAGTATCACTTGGGCAAATAATAATGTTATGTATTTTGTGATATTATGTTTCAACATTTTTAAAAAAGCCATCTTTGGGACACCATGCATGTTAAAAAGTAATTTAAGTGGGAAAGATGAAAAAATTATAGGAATGTTAACTTTTTTTAAGATCAAGCAAGAGTTTATTAATGTTGCACCAAGAAGCAACCTGAGGGCTGTAGGCAACAGGCCACGTAATATTTATCCTCAATCTAAGGACACATAAAATGGCATCTCCCTCTCCAAATTACCACGCGACTTCAATGGGAGGACTTCGATCAAATTTATTGTGCTTCAGATTTGCAACATGGTAGGTATTTAGTGGCATCAAGTCTGGAATAAGATTTAAAAAAAAAAAAATCTTGTTTTTTCTCCATAGGGTTGAAGATTAAGCTTTTAAACCCTAATATTTCCTAGTTTAAAATGCATTTGTTCAATAACTTCGCAAAGTTGATCGAAAATTGTAATGATTTGAACAAAGTAAACTAAAGTTTCAAAATTATGAAAGTAGTTATTTTTCCATTTTATGTTGGTTAATTAGAAAATATTGAATAGACAAGTTTTTTTACAAAAAGAAAAGTTTATTATTTTTTTATAGCGTACAAAACATTTTTGAATAGAGTGCCCTTGAATGCAAAAAATAATTGATAACTTTTTGCCTTTACATGTATGAAAAATTACATTAATGAAATTTTTTTAGGAGTAAGAATGCCTTTCTTACCCATTGATTTGATTGTTTATTAATGTTGCACTTTGAAGCAATACAAGGGCAATTGACGACGGACCTCAATATTTTGAACTTTAATCAAGTGACATAGACAAAACCTTAACTGGCACCTTCTCCTAATTTCCACGCTTTACTATCAAGGCGATTTGGAGCTTTGACAGATTTAATATGATTGAGCTCCACTACACAATGGGTCATTAGTGGCATTAGGTCGAACCTACAACTCTTTTACAAGGACACCAAAACGATGCTACTTCTGCCACATCACAGCAGCCAATTATCAGCTCTAGTCAAGGTGTTACAATTTAATATTGCATCAACTTTAATAAGACTGATTATAATTTCTTAAAAATGTATTGAAAATGCATGCTTTAAATCTGAAATGTATTTTTCTTAAAAGAAATTATTATTAGTTAATAAAAGTTTTGAGAACATTGATGCAGTACATTCATTTTTGTATTTTAAATTTACTTCAGACAAAATATAACGAACATTTCCTTAGAATAAAAGAAGAGCTTTCATTTTTTCAATGTCATCATAATGAAAAATAGTTCTTTATCAACTTTATTGATAAGGTAGTTTATTAACCAAACATCATCATTTCACAAAAAATGTATTATTGACAATTTTCAATTTAAACTGATGCATCTATCAAAAATCACATACATTTCTTTTAATTATGGCCATATATATGTTAACATTCAGAAGGCATAGTAAATTAATTGAAATATTGGATATTGATTGTTTATTCATTAGCAGAAAGGGGCAAAAACTTTTGCCTACTGTTGAATAAAATGATTTGCATCTCACGACTAGGTTATTTTTAAATATCCTACAGAGATAAGTATATAATAGGATATGTGTAAGAAGAAAGGGTTAATTTCAGGTTTTTCTACTTCCTCAAAAGAATTGATTGTGACATATATGAAAAATATGTTGAATTGATCAGGCAACTATGCATTTGAATATAAACACGAATCAAGTGGTATCTCTGAGGAAAGGGGGTGTAAAGTGACATATGCATCCCTCAAGATTTTTTCTGGAAATTTAAATATATTTTCAGGTAGTTTTTTATTTTTCTATTACAGATGTTCTAAACTTTTAAAAAAAATCGGCCCCCCCCCCTCATGTTTAAAAATTTTCCCTAATAAGGGAAAAAATGATTCCAATAAAACCAATTCCTGAGAAAATAGAAAAGTCTTCAAAACATGCAACTGGGTTAATGTTTAAAGACAAAGAGAGGAGGGTACATCCCTTTAGAAGATGTCCCCCGTTTCCTCGGAAAGAGCCATGAGGCATTCATTTCTTCCAGACAGTGATCTATGAGCATCATGAATAGGTCTTTGAAAATGTCCATCTAACAGGTCAATTGAAAAGTCCCCGGCCTGACACATAGACGGCGCTACTAGAATTAAATCCATGTTTTTTAGTTAGCCCTAATCCTCAAAAGATGCGTGCATAAATTTGACAGCTGTCGGATCATTAATTTGTGAATTATAGCATTTTGAGTGAAGCAACTTTTGTTATTGTGAGGAAAATGGATAAAAAGGAATTTCGCGTGTTGATAAATATTGCTTTTTGAAGGGAAAAAATACAGTTGAAGCAAAAACTTGGCTTGATGCCGAGTTTCCGGACACTGCCCCAGGAAAATCAACCATCAAAGATTGGTATGCTAACTACGTTTAGACGTATTGAAATGAGCACCGAAGACAGTGGACGCTAAAAGAGGTTGCTATCGACGAAAACATTAAAAATCCACAAATGATTTTGAATGACCGTAAATTGAGGAATTGATGAAATAGCAGTACTCAAAGATATCAGACTGAACTGTGTACTCATATCACGAATATTTGGGATGAGAATAGCTCTTGTAAAGTGGGTGCGGCCGAAGCCACTTTTGACAAAAACAACGACAGTTGGATGATTCAGACAGATGTTGAAGATGATCAAACTAAAACCCGGTTTTGCGTCGATATGTGACAATGGATGAAACATGCTCACAACTCCATAATCAACGACAGTCACCAGTGCGGAGACGTCAGCGTACGAAAGTCGTGGCAGTTATGGCGTTGTATTTTGGGATGCGCATAGGAATAATTTTCATTATTCACCTTGAAAAGGAAGGACCATCATACAGCGACTATTACATAGCGTTTTGAACCGTTGAAGGCAAATCTTGAAAAACGGCCGCATTTCAGAAAAAAAGTGCTGCCACAAGACAATGCACCGTGTCACAAGTCGAATTGAAAACGATGGCAAAAATCCATGAATTGGGTTCGAATTGCTTCCTCATCCACCGTATTCTCAGATCTGGCCTTCAAGCATTATTTCTGTTCATCAGATTCAAAAGAATGCTCGCTGGAAGAAATTTTTGTCGAATGAGGTGATCCCCTAAACCGAGGCACTATTTTTTGGAAGCGAAGGACAAATCATTGCACTACAAAATGGTATCGAGTTGGAGCAGCTATAATCAGTGTATCACCTTGAATGGAATTATTTGAATAAAAAATTTTGCCAAAAATGTTTATTGAGAGTTTTTCATATTTCTGTAAATAGGTATAAATCAACATATTCAGAAATAGATATTGACCTATTGGAGGCAAACTTTATCTTTTTTAGGTAGCCGGAACTTAGACCTGAAGTGTACTCATCCCTTCCTTGCGAGTTGAATGGTCAATGCACAATAGTTAGAAATCTGGATCGATCTAATTTTCTTCTGTTAA
>BMAW01097275.1:2060-15047 GCA_019974015.1 Nephila pilipes
TTTTTTTTTTTTTTTTTTTTTTTCGCAAGAAATCTTTTTTGTTGCGAGTAAATAGCGATAAACAGCTTTCTGAATCATCGACTCGTTGCTGTTTTTGTTCCATCGAAAGCAATCGCGGCACCCACTTGGAAAAAACCTTTTTCACTTCACTTCAAAAAACCTTTTTCCTGGTCCGATCGACTTAAAATTTTGACACGTTTCAAGCAAAGGTTAGTACTCAAGAAAGACCTGGTTACTGGTTTACTACGAGCGCCATCTCTGGGTTAGTCTCGGGAGTTATTGATCGATGTGTTATATCTCGCCATGGTTTGGAAGTATAATTGCATAAATGTTCCATAATGATTAAATAAAATCAAATATTCATCACTCTATATCAACATCAGATATAACATATCTAAGATGTGACAGAAGTCGACAAGATGACTGGCGTGGAAAATCCAAGTTCTATAATGCCAATTGAATAGTATTTTGTGTTAAGACTTCAATGGATTTTTTAACATGAATGTCCCATGGAAAAAAAAGTCAAATAATCGTTTCATCTCATCAAAAGTTGCGTTTCATCTAGAATGATGAGTTTTGTTCTTATGCTTAAAATAACCGGGAAAATAATTAAGCACAAGTAATTCATTTCACTCTTTCTTAATCATTCTGGATCTTCAAAAATGTGTTAGTTTTTGTGCTTCGAATAATGAATGCAAAAAAAAAATTCAATATCTGCCAATACAACTTATACCCCTTTTTAAGAATTTATCCGTTTAAAATTATTTCCCGAGAAGGGATCATTCTTACAAGATGTTCTTTAGTGTTATCAAACAGGAAAAACTATTATGAGTTGATCACAAGTGTTATAGACACTTAATTTTACACTATTGTGATTTGCCTTATGCATTGTCTCACTTTGAGAGGACGCATAAGACAAAAGACCATGTTCTCTTTTGTCCAGACTTATGACCATTCCAGTGCCATCAACAACTGTCTTCAATAAGAAACAATACAATTTGTCACCGATGTCAAACTAACAATTGCGTTGTCTATCATCACCTTTATTTTTCCAATTGAGACAGTTATATTTTTATGATTTCATGTTATGTATATGATTTCATATATGAAAATAGTATACATATAGTTAATTATGTTACAAATAAAGATATTTTTTCATTATATAGTTATGATTTTGACATTATTTTTAACTCAATAGATATTGATGATCTAGAAGGAAGGAAGGAAAGTTTTAAGAAAATCTAATATTAATAGAGCTAATTCATACGAAAAAAAAAATATATTACTTGTTAAATTAGTTTTTAAAAGAAAAAACTATATTATTTTTAATAATAAAAAGTATAAACTAATTAAAGGAATTCCAAAAGGAGAGGCTGCTAAAAATAGTCAATATATATCTGCATTGTAATGTGAATATAATTACACTGAATATAACATATTTACAATGCTTAGGTGTATTGATAATCTGATATTTTTCCAAAATAATAATAATAAAGGAGACAAACATTTCTCATTTTAGTTTCTTATCTTGCTTATAAACTTTTCTTATCTTCTTATTACTAGAATATTTTCTTCTTACCTTTATAGTTTCATTGCTCAATTTGATTATTTCATTTTATATTCATTCTGTATAAAATATACTGAATAGGGACAGTTGGGACAGTAGTTCTAGAAAAACTCTGTATAATAGCCTGAAGCCTGCTACATATTTATTATGTACAATTTTTTTTTTACCTTTTGCAGATGTTTCATTTTTTTCCTTCATATCAATTATGATTTTTTTCTTTTCCTTTTCTGTCTATCACATTATTTTATGGTTTAATTTATTGTTTCATAAACTAGCTTTAGTTTCGAATTTATTAGCTTTAATTTTTAAAAACTTTTTATTGCTATGCTTTTTTATCATTTTATTACATAAACATTAATTTTACTGGTATTTTATAGCTTGTCAGTACTGTCATTTACTCAGTAGTATAGGTATCTTTTTTTTCTTTAATATTTTAAAGTTCTAAATCTGAAATTATTTTTTCATATATATTATTTTTAATGTTTCAGTACTATATTTTCAAATCTTTTATTTATTTTTTCCTCTTTTGAATTACATTTGTGTGTTTGTTTTCATTTTTTTCTTAATTATTTTTTTATTAGAACATTATATATATATATATATATATAATTAAAATATTACATGAATAAAACGAAATAAATGAAATAATTAGTTAAAAGTGCTATAGAAGCAAGAAATAAGAACTTAATCAAAAAATTTTTAAATTATAAAGAAAACTTACAAGTAAATTTTTTAGATTATAGAAAAGTAAAAGAAAAAAAAGAAATTATTGTAAAAAACTAAAAAGAAGAAAAGAAAAATTATACATCAAAATAATAAAAGAAGAGATAAATTTATGGAAGAAAATCAGTTAAAGAAGCAATGAGATAAAATTCAAAGCATAAATAATCATAAACTGAGGTATGATAAACAATGCAAAAAATAACAGCAAACCAAAAAGAAAAGGAAACGTAACCTTTTCAATTCCGAATCTATCTTAGGATAAATAAGCTGGTTAAATATATTTTATTGGCACAATACTCTCTAAATGAAAATGTTATAAGCAAATATGGAACTTCCATACTTTCAAACAAAACAAAATGCAAAAAAAACCTTACTGTAGTAGAAGAAGCTAAGGATAAAAATATAGAAAAAGAGATATACAAAAACTATAACAATGAAAACAGGAAAAAAAAATAAATAAATAAAAAGTTAATCAAACAGATTTAAAAAGATTGAAAAACTTGTATGTTACTGATTGCAAAGCAACAAAACACAATACCAACGTTAACAGAACACGTTTTACCCTCTCCTACTAGAGCCGGAAATGTGCTAATGCCCTTTATTAAAGAGAAAGAATACTGATACAAAAGAATTTCAAAAAAGCAAAATGGGAAAATAAGAAGGGAAAAAAGAAAGTTTACAAACAAAACATGAAAAGAGACAAAATCCAAATTTAAAAACAAAGAGTTTAAAAAAAAAAAAACTAAAAATTTTAATTGTTATATTACTCTTAGTAAGTTTCAAAAGAAATTCCGTTTTCAAAAAACTTTACTTTCTTCTCCAGGATAGTGTAAAATCCTGTGTTTTAGACAAAAGTCTCATATTACTCAATATATGGTTGTAAATTGTATTTCTAAAAATATTCAGACTTAATGGACTCCTAAATAAGAATACTTTTTCAATCTTAAAAGAGAAAAGGTCTCTTTTATCACATATATTACACGAAATTTTACTGTCATATGTTAAAAAATATCTTAAAATTCAGCTTAATTTATATTGACACTGATTTGAAATTAATTCAAATACTTTGGATAAAAAGATAAGAGAGGTATTATCTTTATTATTATCAATTTGGAAGAAAATAACATATGCCATCGATACATCTTGACCTCATAAAACTATTATACTAAAAAACTTATCTTCATTAAAATGTAAATGAATATTGACTAAACATTTACTTGCAGGCCCACCTTATAGTATATCATTAATCTGTTTATATATCTTAATATTAAATATATTTGATTTTTTTTTACATTAACTTAATAGAGCAAATAAATTTATCATTTGCAATACCCTTATTAATATCAAATTTCATGTAAATCTCTTTCAGAACATTAATAATATCCTCTAAGTCAAAAGAATCATAGCTATAAATAGCATTAATCTATTTATTATTAATATATCTGATTATATCAACACTATTCTTGACAATGACTGTAATCTTTAACTTACCAGTAATATTTTGTATAATTTTTATTTTTTTTTTTACCAGCAAGACTAATATACGTATTCGAACCATTAAAGTTATTGTTCGAAATTGAATATGATTTCTATGAAATTTTGGTGTCCAAAAATTTTTAGGTAACTTTACATTGTTCGTATTGGCACCAATTTTCTTATAAAATACAATAATTGCATTAGAAATGTCTTTCTAACTATTGCCCACTTCTATAATATATATATATATATATATATATATATATATATATATATATATATATGTGTGTGTGTGTGTGTGTGTGTATGTGAGTGTGTATGTGTGTGTGTATAAAGAGAGAGAGAGTAAAATAACTGAAACATAGTAAAATTACGAAGAGATATAAAAATCATTTGTAGAGTATTAATTAATTGTAGATTAAATATAAGGATATTAGAATATCATAAGTGTAATATCAATATACTCAAATGAAACGATAGAAAAATATTAAATACAAAAGAATGAAAATTATACGCTAGAAATAATTTTTTTAAGACATCATATATTTATAAACGAAATATAATTTAAAAAATAATAATCATTTGTAACCTATTAAGTAAAAATATATCCTAAATCTTAAGCTATTACAATTATACGTCTAAAACAATACAAACTAAAGACATGTTTTTCAAATTATAAAAATATATTAAGTGCAGAATAAATAATTATATGCTAGAGATAAATTTCTGAAAGAAATTATATAAAAATAAAACTAATAAATTGAAAGAAAGTAAAGTAATCTAATTGAAAATGAAAAAATAAGATGGAGTTAATAAATGAGAAAAAGAATGGAAATGAAATAAAAAAGTAATTGATGCAGTCATAAGTTTCAGACTGTGGTTGCATGGGTGTTCCAGATTTAATCGTTAAACTGTCCCAAAAGGCAATTACTTTATAAAATCAGGTATAAAGCCAAAATTAGATTGAACAAAGAACAACGAAAATATCAAAAAATAGAAAACAAAAACTTTATTCTATAAATATCCAAAAAGAATAAACTTCAAATGAAAGATTTAACATAACTAATTTATAAAAACAAAAATAAAATACCAAAAAAAAAAAAAATATAAGAAAAATTATTGATGTGAAAGACTACATACACATGAAAAGTTAATTGCTTTAATGGCATCGTTTCATAACTTAATTCCCGCTCAGGGCACATGGAGATTAGGAATTAAAGGTAACGCCCGTCATGTACTCGCATACTCTAAACTTAGAGTTAATTAAGCAAACGGAAAAAATGTTATAAATGCATTGTAAATATATGATATTATTTAAAAAAAATTAAAAATAAAGATGAAAAATAAACAAAATTAAATATAAATTATAAAATTTAAAAAAATAATAAAGTTTAAAAATAAAGAAAAATTAGATAATCAACTTCTAAATTAAAAATTAAAAAAAACTAGTGAATATTTTAGTTTTAATTCTTATTAAAAATAATCAAGACAGAAATTTAATCTGTCTTTATAATTCTTAAGGCTTTTCTACACAATCATCATCCAGATTTATACATTTCATTCAATGTTTCTTGACCATCACTGCAGAATTCAGCAGATTGAACTATACAGCGAGTAACTTGAATCTACAGAAACCTGAAAAAAAAAAAAAAAGGAAAACTTTAATAGTTGTATAATTTACAGCATTACGTACTTAAGATCAATTAATATGTAGCATAAATTCATCCGGATATCTCGGTTATTTCTTTGTAACAATTAAAACTTTACATCACCTTCTCGAGTGTGTATATATATATATATACATATGTACACACACACATTAGTGTGAAAAACTTAAGCAACTTTTCAGACAGTGCCGCAATTCTGAAAAAAATCACTTGGATGTCATAAAATTCCCACTACAGAGGCACAATGTAGTATTTAAAGATTAATGACAGCATAGTAGCCAAAAAAGGAATTGTACGCATATAATATGGAACAAAGCATGAAAAGGCTTTATTGACAGAAGGGCGTAAATAACATACATTATCCGGCCATGAGGAAGAACAACAAACCAAAGTCCCTTAGTAAGAATAAGACCTCCCTTAACTGCAATGGTTGCTCATATCGTCTGTTCATACTCAATACCCTATCATCCAGCAGTTCTTGAGATCAGAGTTACCACTCTTCAAAGAGCATCTGTTTCAGCTGTTTGGTATTCTCCGGAGGATACGATCTGATTGCCACGCGTCTCCCTAAAGTTACCCGCACATGTTCGATAGAATTTAAATCAGGGGAGCACTCTGACCAATCCATTCTGAAGATATCCTAACTTTTTTGAAGCTCCTCAACAGCAGAGGTCCTGTGTAGAAGTGCATTATCATCCACAAAAATGAAGCTTGGACCAATGACACCTTGGAACAGACACACGTGTGGGAGATTAATTTTATCGCAGTAACGATCTCCGGTAAGTGAGCCGCTATCGAAAATGTGGAGCTCCGTTCGTCCATTCAGCATATTGTCACACTATACAAGCACTCCAGAACCACCCCAACGGTCTCTTTCCCTGATGTTAATGGGATGAAATCGTGTCCCTCCCTCTATATCAACTGGGCGCTGAGAATCGTTGCTCAGACTGAAACGACTCTCATCAGTAAATAGAACGTGACTCAATTGATGATATTTCCAGTCTTTGTGTTCTCGACACCCCTGAAAACGGCGCCACCGATGGACTGTTGTTGATAGTATGCATCATTCAGGACGGCTGATGAATAGGTCAGCTTTATGCAGACATTAGTCAACAGTAAACCATGACACCTGTCGTCCGGTTGCAGTACGCAGTTGCTGATCAATATTGCCCTACGTCTTTTTTTGCCAGCATAATGATATACCGGTCATCACTTGCCGTAGGTTTCCTCCGCCAACCCCCCCCCCCCCCAACTTTTTTTCTAGCTGCACCTGTCATATGGAAGGCTTTCCAAGCTCTTGAAACTACACTTTTTTCAATTCCAAACTCTGGCGCAACAACCGTCAAACTACGCCCCTCTTCTAATTTACACTTACAAATTATTTAATTCAACCCAAATTAAGTCTGCGACATTACTAATCCATCAAAGTAAATTTTAAGAAGTATTTTGTTTGGACATTTATTAACTTAATGAAGATATAGGATCACACATCTGCTGATTTGGTGCTACAGCACTATGTCATATATATAAATTTGAGTGTTCCATTGTCTGTTTGTTAGTTATATAAATCCACATCGCTGATCGTATCACTCCAAAAAATTTTCAAGAGCTTCAATGGTGTGTGAAAGGAACCGTAGGTATATTCCCGCTACAAAAAATTTTCAAATTATTTTGGTGAATTTTTTTCGAAACCCCACTTTTTCAAACGATTAAGAAATGGCAGCAGCAGCGATTTTCTTAAAAACTTTTCTTTGATAATTTATTTCTCGAAATTAATTATTTTTATTTTTTAATAATTTTCTTCCATATTTATAGGATTTTTCTTAATTAATAATTTTGAAGCGATACTTTTGTATACTTTAAGTTGCAAAATTACTGTTTTTGCCCTTTCGAGCGAGTAAATTAATTAGCAAACTTTTGAAAATAGCTTTGAAAAGCGTCAATTTTTGATTTTTAATTTTTTTAATCGTTTCATCCAGAAATCTATAGATCTAAATGAAAAGGTAATAATATAGTAATCGGAATGAATATTTGGCTCCATTTAAAAAAGAACAGAGGGATATGCTATTTAGTGGGATTTTATAAAAAATTTTAACTGCACAACCAATGATTGAAAAAAAAAAAAAAATATTTCCCCCTTCCCTTTTGCTTCAGCTATCCGCTCCGCTAAGCATAGTTCTAACACATATTATTTTACTATCTATATATGAGCCGCTCAGAAGCCAATGCGGTTAAGTCCAAAACACAAAAATTGAGAAAATTAGTGTTTTTTGATACATAAGTTTTTAAAATTCTTGGTTTATTATTTTAATTAGAAAAGTGTATAAAGTCTTTTTTCGAGGTGTCAACTCTGCAAAAAAACAAGATATGTACAGGATGTGTAAATAAAAACGTAAGTATTTATTGAAATAATGACAGCATCTTAAAAATTTTAGGACTTATACCTTTTGGCAGCTGAAAAAGACAAGAAATTTATAATATTATTGTAATATTTTTGTGTTTTGATGCACATGCATAAAACTCAAACAATTCTAATTAGAAGTAACGGTTACAGTTACTATGAATTTCTTGTTTTTCAGTGTTACCAACAAATATCGAAAGAAGAAGAATAATTTAATTTTTATTTCAAAGTTTATGTAAAAAAATATTGATAAAAGGTGGACTTATTCACAATGACTTCTGAAATTATTATACAATATATTCAGAAGCTATTAAAAAAAGGTCTGTCTAACCTGGAAAAAAGTAACCAACGACTAAATCCTTTAATAACTAAGAAGATTATTATTTATTTCATCAAAATTTCCAAAAATCAGAAAATATTAAAAAATGGACTTAACCGCATTGGCTTCTGAGCGGCTCATATGTTTGTGATTATTTATTATTTTTCATAGATTTTTTTGAAAAACATTATATTTATTCATTTATTTGATCCTCTTAAGAAATCATGCTAAATTACCTTTCTAAAATTTTGATTGTTATTGATATACAATAATTATGTATTTTTTGAGTATTTATTCATTGAAGTATTTTATGCTTCATAGCTGGATTGTTAAGTCTTTAAATGCCCCCGTTGAAAGAAATTAAATGTAACGTTCACTTAGAAATTCCAAGAGATGGTGGACAAAAATGGTTTGTTTTTAGTAAGCATTATGACTCACTAGACAGCTGTTTGGATTTCATTTACTCGTATTCGTGATTATAACATCTTTTGTATCTCAAAAACTCTTCAACGTAACTTTTTCGGCCGATAAGGCCCTCTTAGCCTTTTGTTTGGGAAATGATTCACCAAAAGCAATCCAAAGTTTGATTTTTGCTTGATTTCTGGTGTACGATGATGATTTCAGATCTCACCAATGGTGACAACTCGACGCGATAGCAAATGACTACCAAATCAAAGTTACCCAATGAATCAATGTCAAATTTGTTTCGACTCCGTTTAAAAGATGGTAGAACCCAATGGTAACAACAATTTACCTTTTGTTTTCAAATTCAAGTACTTTTTGAACCCTCTCGTATTATTGAATTTCAAATTCTGTTAAACTTAATGTAACATTTTATCTTTAGTAACGGCTTCATTAAAGATTAATAATTGCTGTTTTATAAACTCCTATTTTTTTAGAAAAATTAAAATTTTCATAAATTGTTAAAAAAAAAAAAAAAATTGATTTATGAACTGTTGGCTTTTCATCTATTGGTTTTAAATTTATATTTTTAAGTTTGTTATTTACTGAATCACTCTTCATTTACAGGCTAATTTGCGGCCCCTTTTCTTAATTCAAAATATTATTTAAAAATTAGTCATCATTAAAATTTTTTATTCTTCCATCTAGATCGTTATATTTTTCAATTAACCTGTGTAAAGAATGGTTATACCAGCTTGTAGTTAACAAGAAGCAATTTTTGTTCACTGAGTCTTTGAACAGTAACAAAAAAAGTTGACTTTTACTCTGTAAAGGAAGTTTTTCAGTCAGTTTAACTATTTTGTTCACTTGAAATGGTTACTTCATATCAGATTTTGACATTACACATTTCCTTGAAGTAAGTTTTCAAAAGCTGCTTCTTTTTGAAGATTTTTTTTATTTCTTTTGAAATATAATTATTCTTTAAAAATTTTAATATATTTTACTAAATATTAATTCACGGTATTTTTTGCATAGCTGTTTAATTATATTAATTTAATATGAAATTAAATTTAGCAATGAGTTTCGAAAACTTAGTGCAAATTTTTTTAAAAAAATTTAGTAATATATTTAGATATTTTTGGCATGTTTTAGAAATGATTACATTTTTTAAAGAACTTAAGCTGTTGTTAGTACTTTCAAATCTTTTACGCATGATATTAACTTTTCATTATTTAAACCTAATGAATAGTACACACTTGCTTTGAATACACAAATTCACTTTCAGGTTAAAAGAACTTAGATACATTTCTTTATTCATGTAATAAATATTTATACATCCTAAATCAGGCCTGGCCAACTCGAGGCCCGGGGTGCTGGTTCACCTGAATAAGGATTTAAACTTTTATTGTACATAAAAGTACCATAGAATGGTTCATCATAAGTCGTTCGCATCATACCCTACTACCATGGGTATGGGTACACCTACTAATATCTCACTCCTTACTCAACTTTCATTACAATTTTTCTTTAATCTTGTTAAGAAACAATTACAAAGCTCGTTTTAAAAAGCGCGTGTGCCATCTGGTGCGATTGGGTGATACACAATGTCTAACTAACCAGCAAACTTACTGAAGAGCGCGGGTGTGTATACTAGACATAGGGAGGGAATGCGACACGTAGTACATGCGAAATAGCAGCAGCCAGTCTGTCTGCAGCATGCCTAATATATTTCACGTAGAAGCGTATTGTTCCAGGCAGACTGACTGCTCGGTGATACTTTGATCACTAATAATTTAGAACCAGCGTTATGTTGTAACTGCAGGACAGTTTTTTTTAAGATTGCTTCACATTTTCTTCTCTCAAAAAAATACTGGGTTGAAAAGAAACCTTTTTCTCTGCTATAAAATACATTGTTAAATTTTAGTTTCCTTATATTTTGACTCAAGGTTCTCAATGACTATCATTCAAATATTTTTTTGTCGGAATAAGGAAATACAAAGTTAATTTTCTTGAACGTAGTTAATTGGAGAGGTAATTTAATTTTTAAAGTTTACATAATTGAAAAGTTTATGTAAGCTGAAATAATTTCATATTTAAAGTTAATTATTTAATCGCAAGTTACTCGTTATTTGATCCCAACTATCAATTAAGGAAGTGAAAATAATGGATCATAGGATAAATGCCGGCAGAGTAATTTGTTTGGACGTGATCTACAAGACTTTGGAAAATGTTTTAAAGGGAAAGATTAAAAGGGAACTCGAAAGCTTTGTTCACAGAAGCATTAAATTTCAAAGTAATTCCTTGTTACGTATAAAAGCAAGAATAATCTTAATTGAAATTTAAAATTCTGTCGAATAATTTTAGCTTCTTTTGTAGAAAAAGGATCTGCTTCTGAATAGAGTTTAATAATATTTAATGAAAGTCAACAGCGTTATTTGTGTACACACTAGTTAGACATGACGGGTTCACATGTTGCAAAATACTCTAAGATTTGAAGAATTTACAGTTTACTGTTCAGAATGAACTAATAAGACTTTAAATTAACATCTGTTACAAAACTTTCGGTGATCGCATTCAAAATTAGACAGAATATTGTACTCCCACGAATTTTTTAAATAGCAGTCAACTATGGCTCTAAGGGATTTCTGATACTTATCAATATTTCACTACATATAACAAATCAATCAATATTTCACTACATATAACAAAGAAAAAAAATCTAGGAATAATTTATTATAAAAGGTTCAATTCAAAGAGTTGTTTCTCTGTTTTTCACAATTAGAGATCATTAAAAGAGAGATTCAGTTGATTTGCATAAATGAAAAATTTGGGGAATAGTCTAGACATGTTTGTTGTTTGAGACTGTTAAAGATCAGCAAAGAAGACCTCAAATTACTGAAATAATTCTTCAATGCTTTGAAATCCATTGAATGGTCTTGAATTAGACGGAATATTCAATGCGTATATACGAGTATGTGTGTTTTGAGTAAATAAGTCTTCATACAATGAATAAGGAAATTTTGAAATCCAAGACTCGTATATTTGAAGATTTATATGTTATTCAGGATAAATTATGCGAGTCAATTTCGACATATTTTGGAAACTACAAATGCAGTTTTGAATCTTTTTTCAAATACAAGTCATGCTCTTTGTCTAGATAAATGGTTAACCAACTGGGATTTCTAGAATGGCTTTATATTTAGAGTATCTTCCTTTATTGCGTTAGTTTCAATAAATGAAAACATTGAAAAATGTTTGTATATGTGCAAATAAATGAACATGCAATAGTTTTATTTTTTTATTGAAAACAAATTTGAAAAACAATAAAAGAAATAACAATACTTAAAATTTTCGTTTAGTATTAGAAATTTGTATGGATTTCATACCTAAATATGAGTAGATTCGAAGAAAGGAAAATATTGAAGATAATTTGCACTTAATTTATATCAACATCGAACTTCCTGTTTCAAAATTGTTGAAATTTATGGGAAAATTATTGAAATGTAAAAGTGTTAAAATATTAGCAAATAAAAAGTATAACAATGTAAATCTGCCACATTTACAACTTTTCTTATGAAAAAGTACTACAAAAAAGTAGAGTTATATCATACTTCTAAGCAAACCTACTTGATCAATAAGTGAACCAAAATGGATAACCACCCCACTTAAAATTTACGTTCTAGCCAGCAAAATTTCTTGAGTTCTTTCCCTTTTCTTTCCTTTTTACTCATTTTTTTTTAAATCGAATTTGTTCGAAGCAAGTAATGTCGATTTCGGATACGTGAGTTTATTCCAGAGAAAGCTCTAGTACTCGAGGATTCGAATGGAGAGATCGATTTATTCTCCGAACAATCAATATAGGATTTCGACAGAGCATTTATTATAAATGAGATTAAATCGACTTTCTTATGTCCTAGCAACCTGATTAGTTACTGATGGGAACGAGAGAAACGAACATATTTTCTTCAGTGTAAGAATTAAAGACTTGGAAACCAGAGATATCTAGTGAGAGAAGACATATTTTGTCAAAATAAATGGGCTTATTGGTTTTTTTTTTATTCTGAACACTTTTCAAATTAATTGCTAAATAAATTATTGAGTCATAAAGATGGGCTTTGAATGTTAGCGACCTAAAATTGCTAAAGATTATTAATCAAATTTAAAAATAATAACTTTAAACTATACTAAAAAAAAAAAACTTTGAAATAACATAATGTATTAACAAGTTTGTAAATTAAAAGTAACACGCTTGCAATTTTTAAATCATTTATTCAGTCCATTGTCACAAAAGCTCAAAGTACTCTCGCAGATGTTTACGAATTCGGATAATCGAAGCTATGAAAACTGAATTATGTTGAGACTGATGATTATGATTTAAGAACTGTATTATTTAAATAATGAAAGATTATAAAGCAAAATAAAATTCTTCAAA
>BMAW01097290.1:0-29458 GCA_019974015.1 Nephila pilipes
TCGAATCGGTACCAAGACGTTTGGAGGACATTATAAAAGCCAAAGGAGATGCAACAAAATACTGATACTATCTATGCATGTAATATATCGAAAAAATTTCATTGGTGTATCCTTAATTTTTTGAGGTAAAGATCTGCCTATGTTTACTTCAAATATTTGTGAAACTTTTAATTTTAGATATTTTTTTTGTTGATTTTCGTTATTTTTACTGTAAATTAACCCTTTTATTACGTGTAAAAGTAAAAATACGTCTTCTATTCTAGTTAATGTGTTATTTTCATTAAAAGTTGGATTTATCAAGTGAAAGTAAGGTGTATCCTCATTTGTTTGAGCCACTGTATATATCCTATTTCTATAATGAAATATTCAATTTTTCATTATCATGACAAAAGAATTTTAACTACACATTTGTATTAATTTTATGTAAAATATATGAAAACAAAGAGAAGGAATTATAACTTTTAAATTATTACAGATCCTATTGTAAAAAGTATTATTGTTGACAATCTTATTCATTTCTTTCTAATAAATATTTGTCAGACAATTGGAATTATTGTATTACAGCACATACTTACATTTATTTCATTTTATCCATTGCACAGATTATTTTTTCATTAATTTCTTCCACCCGAATGAATTTGCAGAATTTATTTGCAAATATCATTGTGAATGAAACTCATTCATTACATTAAACCTTAGCCAGCATATTGCTTAATTTTGCCAATTAAGATTTAATTACCAGCATAATTTAAATTTATAGTACCAGCAGATTTGAATTCACTAATTAACTACTGTGAGATAGATTTGATATTTAACATTATCTGAATCGAGGTTTATGTAAATTATTTCATAAAAATAATGATTTTTGAACAACTCAAAATCATTATTTAAAAATTCTTATTGTTTCTGAATATTGTTACACATACAATTGATTATTAATGAAATAAGAGGTTTAATTAATGAATGTTAGGGGAATTAATTAATGAATAAGGAGTTAATCTACGAATGCTAGTTAACATATTTGATTGTGTTTGTTTCGAATTTTGTTTCATTAACATCATTAGCAAACAAACAATAAATATTAAGTTTAATAATACTGGAAAACATTAAATTATCTCGAATCTGATGACAATAAGTATTTCTGTAATGTAACAAAGGGAATATAAGTAATTTGTATAGAATGTATTTAAAAAAAAACCGCTTTATTAAAACTTATTGATGCATCGCGTTTATTATATTTTATTTTTGAAAAAATCGAATTAATATTTTAGTATTCTAAGAACAATGTTTGAAAACATGATCAAAGCAACTATGTTGGGGGTTAAGTATATGTATTGTTATATAAATTTTAATTTTTGAGTGTATTTTTAATTATTTGGTTACATATGTTTCTCCTTATTTATTTTATTTTATTTGTTTATTTCTAAGCCTTTTCAAATTTAATTTTTTTTGCTACTCTATTAATATTTTCTGATAGACGGCAATGTTTCATTTGGTTTTAATGGTGTGAGTGATTGTGAAGTTTATTGGCGCAAGAGACAAATGTGGCCATACTGCGCCAAACAAGGTAAATCTGTGATCTAGACGTTAAAACAATGAAAATAGATTGGTCGACAAGAAGTGTCAAGTGAGAAAGTAAAGCTCATTGGCGCAAGAGCCAGATATGGCCATGATACGCCAAACAAGATTTAATTGTGGTCCAGACGTGAAGAAATTGAAAAAACATAAATTGGTTGACAAGAAGGAGGGTCGAAAATAGAGAAGGATCACTAGGGTAACCCGTGTTTACCAAAGACAGTAAACCCGTTGGGAAAGAAAAAGATCACTAGGGTGCCTCGGGGTCATGATGCCCGTACTTACCTAAAGAAAGCAAGTCCATGAGATCTCCTGATATAATCCCCAGGAGCAGGGTGCCTGGTTATACCCCCAGATGCTGGATACCAATTTTATTCGCCTCTTACTACATGCATGAGCTACATTGGGACTATTCTGTCATTCCTGGTCACCATACGGATCTTGGTTTGAATGACAGTGAAATATTTGTAGATGAGTGATGAAAAATTTTGTTGTATAGAAATTGTCTTAGTAAGTTTTGAATCTTTTTTAATATTTTTGTTTTAATATTGGATTTGTCTTCCTTTTTATGCTTTGTATTATGTATGTTTCTTTCTTTTTCTGCATCCTTAGCTTCTACGATTTGCTCAAGTGCTTTATGAAATATTTTATGGGTATAGTATTTTTTTTTTTTTTTTTGTAGGTGAATATTGGGTCTGTAAAACGAGTTTAAACCTGCAAATCAGTCATAAACCAAATTCAGAAATTATAAACGCTATAGTTCATATTTTCTATTCTTTATCTTAGAGAGGTAAAGGGGGGGGGGGCCCCCCCATTTTTTGATAATTTTTAGGCTAAGTTTTGTACATTGCATATTTTGTGGGTTTTTTTTCTTTTGAATTTCTTTCTTTTGTTTTCATTCAATTAGATTCTCCTTCTTATTAGTTTTGTTGCTTTTTTGCCACCCAAGGGGCTATTGTTTAGGTGGATCACTTTTGGCGTACCAGATCACTTTTCAATTGTTTATCGTTTGCTTCAATTTTAACTACATTTAGCTTAAATATATTCAATTTAATAATTTATCGTTTGCTTCAATTTTAATTACATGGAGCTGATTTTATATTCAATTTAATAATTTATCACTAGCTTTAATTTTACTTACATTTAGCTTAAATATATTCAGGTCAATAATTTATTTCTTATAATTTATTAGTTTAATATCCGGAAAGTTTACTATAGTCCATTTCTCGATATTTCATCGTTTACTTTAATTATTATTTTTATAATTGAGTAATTTAATAATAATTTTTTTTTTAAAAAAAAAAGCACACCTTGGGTGGCTAAATCTGTTCTTTGCAAAACTTTGCATAGAAATTTTAAATATATTTTGATTTTCAGTATTATTTAAAAAAATCTTATGTAAATAATTTTGTAATTTTAATGAATTCTATATTGTTAACTTAGTTTACAATTCTTACAATAATAGAACAATTGAAAATATTTAACGACATATTATTTTAATTATATATAATACCTAAATTGTCAACATTTTTATAGAACGCGCATAAATATAAAAGTAATTTAAGATTAATAAGAATTGCTCGTAAAAGTATAAATTTAATCAGAATTTGGACTCGGTAATTCCACTAATACATTGCAATTGTGGATATAATTGCAATTATTAGCACTTAAATAACTACCTAAACGTGCATTTGAATAAAGACTATTAAAATTAGGTACATAAATACTGATCTTTAACTGATTTTGTTGTCATTTTCAAAATTAGTCATTGAAAAAAAAGTTTAAAATTATAATCGTAACAATACAAATAACTCTGAAAAAACTTTGCAATTTTGTGTTTTTTAATCAATGAAAATCAAACGATTGTATTTATGTTCTAAAAACGAATGATTAATTGCATATGAACGTCACACTTAGAATAAATTGCTTGTAAATTCAGCTCTGTATTCCCAGATTTAAAATTAGGTCTCGAGGGATAAAAGTAAAACGAATGACAAGAATTTTATTTAAAAAATGATAAATTGTTTGTGAGCTCAGCTCAGAGTTGCCAGATTTGAAATTAGGTATGGCGGGACGAAAACAAAACATTTTGCGTTATTATTTCTCAAGAAAATTATTTCAGAATTAATATTTTTTTCATTTTTAATTCTTAAGATTCGGTTTGGACATTAAAGAAATGCATATAATAATTTTTTTAAAAAAAATGAATGAAATTTTTACTTCTGTAATAATTTTACTTCTAAATACTGTTTATTCTAAAATTATTTAATATTTATTACTTGATCTAATTGCTTTAAGAATGATGAAACTTTGATTTAAGGCGATCTGTGTGGTGGCCGAGTGTGAAACAATAGTCCCACTGTAGCTCATGCATGTCGTAAGAGGAGAGTAAAAAGGGTACCCAGTGTCTGAGCAGTGACACCCAACCCTTATGGATTATATTAAGGATCAGCCTCTTCAGATAAGTACGGCCATCATGAACCCGAGGCACCCTAGTGATGTTTTTTCTTTCCCATGGGGTTTACTCTCTTTAGTAAACACAAATGACGCACCCCCGGGATGCCCAAGCGATCCTACTCTGATTTCAACCCTCTTTGTCAAAATATTTTTCTTTTTTCAATTCTTTAACACGTCTAGATCACATCTTCTTGGTGCAGCACAGCATATTTGGCTGTTGCGCCACAAAAATGCTGTCACTCTCTCGTTTGTCTACAATTTTTCTCACGTCTGGTTCACAATTTTACCTTGTTTGGTGCACCTTAGCCACATTTGGTTCTTACGCCATTAAGCTTGACTATCACACACTTACACGGGACCATTAATACGTAACACTCTCATCAATGTCTGAATAGATTGTTTTTTACATCGTGCTTTGAAGCAACACGAGGGATATTGGCGATGGACTTCGAAATTCTGAACCACAGCAAGTAACGAGGAGCCAAGTAACTTACACTAGCACCTCATTCTGTAAACTTCTATAAAATCCCCATATGATGACAGATATAGCGTTTATTAGCCTTACTGCCCAATCAATCTTTAGTGGACTCAAACACATTAATCGACTGAATATGAGTGATTGTTTGATAACGTCGCACTTAAAAACAACACGAGGGCTATCGGCGACAGACCTCGTCATTTTGAACATCGGACAAGTGACGAGAACGACACCTCCCTTACTACCACGCCACGGGAGTCTCGACAGATTAAACATGCCTCGGCCATACTACTCGGTGGGTCTTTAGGGCAACATGACTCGACCCCACAACTCGACTAAGCAACACCGGTCGCGTGCTTGTGACCATGACCAATAGGCTACTGCTCAACTGAAACAATGCGAGTGAGTGAAAGTAGGTTTATGGTGAAAGAGCCAAATTTGGCTGTGCTGCGCCATACCATGTGTAACTGTGATCTTAGACGTAAAAAATATGGAAGAAAAAGGGGGAAATTGGTTGATAAGGAGGATCGAAAATAAATAAAGATCGCTATGGGATAACCCAGGGCGCGTAACCCGTGTTTACCAAAAATAGTAACTCCCTTGGGAAAGTAAAAGATCACGAGGATCCCTCGGGTCTAGATGCCGTACCTACCTAGAGGGCTTTGACTGAAAGAAGACTGGCCATGACCACTTGGCTACCTTGTAATTTTGAATCAAGATTACATGATAAAAATGACACCTGAGTTACCATCCCACTCTCCACATCACGCCACAGAAGGATGTTTATAATTGACGAATTTATCTCTGAGAGCTTTCATATAGTAATAGTTTTTATTGATGTCATACTGAGAAGCAACACGAGAGCTATTGGCGATAATCTTGGACCGCGCTCAAGTTTCAAAGATAGCACCCGAGCTGACACCTCACCTCCCCAATGTAGACCTCGTATGATTCCAGTTAATTCAAGCTAACCTAACAAAAATTCTACAGCTGGTCTGTATACATACAAAATCTACAGAATTCGTTAAAATAATACAAAAAAAGGGGAATATTAGTACTTTACAAACAAATAGTCAAAACCTTCTGAATTGTAGTATACGTAACACATATAACGTCTCTTGCATTCTTACGTGAATTTAATACATGCAGCTACGTGTTATAATAAAGGTGTACAACAAATATATCCTCATTCTAGACTGTTATACAATACACGAAATTATGAATGCTTTCTCGATATGGAATACTGATTATGTATCAGATTATTCTTGAGTTAAACAGTCCGTAGTGGGCTACTATACATTGTTGCGAATCCAGTTAATAGCATATAATTTGCATAGCTTTATAACTGTTTACAATTTATATGCTATACAAACGATAATTACCTGCGTACAGCTGGGAAAATATGTAATGAATCACTAATTCTGGGCCAGTCGTTCCAGGAAATATATTTTATAGCAGGAATACTGTTCGGAGAGAAACTGCGCGTAAATTTGACATCATATTTGAAGGAGATTTTGCCGTCGTTTGTAATCGTTTCTACCGTCGGTAAATTGAATGTAAATTGCCGATTTAAAATTATTATGCTTAGCCGAGCACGCGAATAAATTTGCAATGAATTATTGCAATGATTACTAGTTTTAATCGCCAAAAATAAACGTGGGAATAAGTCTGTCCCTAGTTGATCGCTTGGTTTAGCCTATGGGAAAAAAAATTAAATTACCATAGTTTTTTTAGTAAAATTTATACAGCAATTATATAAAAAACTTTTAAAAAAATTTATTATTATTCTAAAGTTGTAGAATTATTGAATATGTTATACGCTTCAAAGGTAGAATTTTTATTTTAAAAAAAATACTATTAAATTAATGTAGAAACATTTTTCACTTTGTTACCAGCTCGTGTTTCGATCTTGTCATCAGAATGTGGGTCGAAATTGCGAGACGAGTTTAGGTAGTGAGTGAATGTAAAGGTTATTGGCGCAAGAGCCAGATGTGGTTATGCTGATATGGTGTAACTGTGATCCAGACATGAAAAAAATGGAAGAAAAGACAAAATTTAGTTGACAAGAAGGAGGGTCAAAAATAGAGAAGGACCGCTAAGGTACCCCGGGGGTGCTTCACCAGTGTTTGCCAAAGACAGTAAACCCCATGGGAAGTGTTCCGGTAATGGTAAACGATATTTAATCGGACAGAAACAAGATATTTGAAGCTTTCGCACCTGATTTTATTTGCATGTACTTTTTCATACAATTTTAAACTGACTTGGTCAATAGTTGATTGTTTATTAGCGTCGCACTAAGAAGTAATGCGAAGCTACAGATCTCATAATTTCAAGTTGCGGTCAAGTGACGAGAACGACACCCGAGCCGACACCTCTCTCTCCAAAATCCCACACCTCATCAGCGGGTAGACTCAGAACTCAACATATTCAACGTGCATCAGCCCCTCTATGCGGGGGGTATCAAATGGCCACAGCCTCGAACCCACGACACGGCGGAGTAAGTGCTAGAGAATTTTATTGGAGTGCAGCAACTTTTTACAACACCAACTCCAGAAGTTAAAACGCCTTGGTTTAGTTGTTATTAACGTCACACTAGAAGCAACACGAGGGCTATTGGCGACGGACCTCGTAATTTTGAACCACGGTCAAGTGACGAGGAAGACACCTGAGCTGGCACCCTCTCTCCTAACTTCCTCACCATACCAACGGGAGGACTTTGGGCCTCGACAGATTTAACGTGCATCAGCCCCGGCTACACGGAGGGTCTTTGGCGGCCAAGGATCGAACCCGCGACTGAACGAAAACCACCGACCACGAATCCAAAACCATTACTATTAGCCTACCGCTGCCACGTATAAATTTATACAGTTTAGTTTTAGCATTGAATTTTAGCAGTCACTTTTTACACGTATTTTCGAATTAATAAAACAACGTTCTTCTTAATAAAACAACGTTCTAAAGCAGCTATTTGATAACACCCCTTCATACCGAACGCATCCCCCTTTTTACTGTATGAATCATATCTTTTTCCCGCCGTTTTTTTACACGTATCTACTGTGCGAAGTATATCTCTACCCAATTCTATCACATATTTATCGTTGGGTAGGAATGTATCTACCGTGTTAAAAAAAATGCATCAAGAGTATGAACAAATATTTAATGTATAATTACTTTAAGAGACACGTTTCTAGGTATTTTAAAAGCTGACTGAAAATTCTTTTCCATATCCAGGATACCTATGAGTATGTGCTTTTATATATCCTAAATTACATATACATTATCTCAGAAGATACCAGCGAGAAAACTTTATCACATATTAACTAATCTTAAAAGCCTAATTGTTAAGGTATGCAACATGTTGTACAATTTACGATAAGGGTATTTTTTTCTTCATAACGATATATCTATGTGTGAGGTAGTTGTAGCAGGAGAAGAACCGAAAAAAAAATCACGTCTCTCTCGGCGGGGGCGCCCGCGGCGGGGAGGGCGGCGCTTGGTGCCCAAGCGCAGCCGAGAAGAAAAAGGCTCAAATAACTGATGATAATCTCTCCTTCAGATTTCCTGTTCGCTAGGAGGAAGGAAACAGGATGCGGATTCCTGTCAGTTGGTCCACCCCCTTCCACCCCCACAAATCGTCTGAAGGTCTTCGCTTCTGCTGCACCCCCAGAGGGTCGGCTTTTGCAATGAGGGCCGTCAGTCCTTTGTGTGACAAACGCATACCGATGCATTGCAGACGATTTTTTTCATGACGTGATGTCATTATAAGCATATAGTTACCATTATAGTTATTACACTGAGCAAAGAAATTTAGGCTTCTGGTACAATTATATATAGTTAGTAGTTATCATTATGATAAATATTGAATACATACAATATGAAATTAACCAATACCATCCAAATCGAATTTTACAACTCTTCTGATAATGTTAAATTGATTGGTATTAACTGGTAGTTTATTAGAATCACTCTTACACAACAATACGAGTCAGTAAGTGAAAGTATTTTTTAATGGGGCAAGAGCCAGATGGGGCCATGCTGCGCCAAACAAGGTAAAACTGTGACCAAGACGTATAAAAATATTGAAAAATGATATAAAAAAATTTGTTGACAAAAAGAAGAATCGAAAATAGAGATGGATCGTTAGGGTTCCAGGGAGGCGCGTTATCCGTGGAAACCCCATGGGAAAAAAAGAGATCCCTTAGGTGTTCCTGATGAGTCATGCCCGTACCTGCCTAAAGAAAGCAAGCCCCTGCGGCCCCCGCGCCCCCGTCTGGAGAACCAGGCCTTTAATCTCGCAAGATACTCATTTATACCCCCAGACACTGGATACACAGTTTAGTTGCGTGCCTCTTAAGAAATGCATGAGCTACATTGGGACAATTCTTTCACACCCGGCCACCCCACGGATTGCAGCAACACGAGAGTTACTAGCGTTGGATAAGACCCTTTTGTACTGAGTTTGTTTTGAATTAAGTGACGAGGATGACACTTGTATTGAGCCCCTTTCTCCTTCTCCATGACAAAATGAGGAGATTAAATCTATTCAATTTCCCTCCACCGATAAATCTTTAGTGGAGTCATGACTAGACAAAAATAAAGCTAGCCCGATTTCACCACCATAAACACTCGGCTACAGCGGCTGCCGTGAAAACGTTGGAGTGAGTTGGTGATGATGAACCCAGCTGAGCGATGTAGCCATGCAGCGCCAAACAATGTATATCTGTTATCTAGACGTTTGAAAAAACAAGAAAGTTAAAAATGATTGAAAGAAAGGAGAATAGGAAACAGAGGGATATTTAGGGTATCCCGGGGGTGCTTCACCCGTGTTTATCAAAGGCACTAAAACCCATTGGAAAGGAAAAGATTTTTGCAGGACCTCGAAGCCAAGGTGTCCATAACAACCCACAGAGGACCAGTCCCTGAAGCTAAAGACGTATGAATTTATGAGAGTGAAGTATAAGCTCTTATGCCGTCCTCGTCACTTAGCTTTCATTGCGCGATGGCTATTGGAGACGGAATGCTTTTCTGAGTCACGATTCCGTGACGAGATTGATTACTGAGCTGGTACTTCTTTCTGCCAACTCCTACGTCATAGATAGATGTTGAGACTCCATTTAATGTCCATCAACCCCTTTTCTTTTGTGCAATGGAAGTTCAGTTTGTTTTAGTTTAGTTTTTATTAACGTCGCACTTGAAGCAACACGAGGGCTATTGGCGACGGACCTCGTAATTTTGAACCACGGTCAAGCGACAAGGACGACACCTGAGCTGGCACCCCTTTCCTAACTTCCACACCACGCCAACGGGAGGACTTTGGGTCCCTTCAGATTTAACATCATCAGCCCCGGCTACATGGCGGTCTTTGGCAGCCAAGGACCGAACCCGCGACTGAACGAAAACAGCCGGCCACGAATCCGAAACCATTACCACTAGGCTACCGCGATGGAAATTTACCGGAATTAGGGTTCGAATTCGGGTTTGACTTGAGCATCAAAGTTTACAAGCTCGTGATAATGATCACGTGGATACCGCTTTCCTCCACGGCATTTAGCGACCATGATAAGCCAGTGAACATGGTCACGAACTCATGGTTGTATCATAGGTTCGAATCCTGATACCACTTAAGACCCACCACATAGCGAGGTGGATAAACGTTAAATCTTTCGAGGCTGAAAGTCGCTACTTTGGAACGGTGTGCAAGCTAGGAGAATGAGTTCTGACTCGGGTGTCGTCCTCGTCACATGATAGTAGCTCAAAATTACAAGGTTCGTCACCTGCAACCCTCGTGTTGCTTCTAAGTGCGACGCGTTAATGAGCAATCCAATATCAGTCAAATACAGAAAAATTAAGATTATATAAATCATATATTTTTACGTGTTCATTCCGTTGGTTTGAATAATAAGTACGAACAATATTAAGAAACGTGTTTTCTTGAGTACATATACTACTATCAAAATTCCGCATACATCCCGTTTTGAAGAAGAAAAAAACAAATTGTAATATTAATAACTATTACCCCAAAATATGAATGTTACTCCTTTTTTAGGAAAAAAATCAATTGTCATATTATCTAAAAATTAATAGATTTTCCGGTTATGAGCAAAAAAAAAAAAAAAAAAAAAAAAAAAAAACTATTAAAAAAATTAACAAAAAAAAAATAAATTTTCCCGTTTTTAAAAAAAAAAAAAAAAAAAAAAAGATAAATGCTCCTATTAATAACTATTACCTAAAAACTAGCACATGTCACGTTTTGAGAAAAAAATACCATGTTAATAATCATTACTTAAATCAATAACTATTACCTAAAAATTAGAATATATCTCGTTTTGATGAGGGGATAAATGTGTGTGTGGTCATATTAATAGCTACTATAAAAATTTACAAGTTGTCTTATTTTCATTAAAAAATAAATGACCATATGACGTAAAAATTAGCGAGATGTCCTGTTTTGAGGGAAAGAAACAAATGGTCATTTTATTACCTAGGCCGCGGTAGCTTAGTGGTCAAGGTCGTGGACTAGCGGTTGGCGGTTTTCGCTCGATCGCGGGTTCGATCCTTGGCCGCCAAAGACCCGCAGTGTAGCCGGGGCTGATGCACGTTAAATCTGTTCGGGGCCCTAAGTCCTCTCGTTGGCGTGGTGTGGATATTAGGAGAGAGAGTGACAGCTCAGGTGTCGTCCTCGTCACTTGACCGTGGTTCAAAATTACGAGGTCCGTCGCCAATAGCCCTCGTGTTGCTTCTAGTGCGACGTTAATAAAAACTAAACTAACTATTACCTTAAAATCAGTGGGAGTACCGTTTTGAGACTATATTAATAACTATTATCAAAAAATTAGAAGATGTCCCGGTTTGAGGAATAAAATAAGTGACCACTTTATATATATATATATATATATATATATATATATATATATATATATATATATATATATAGTACTTAAATTATAAACTATATTCTTGAGGTTTCCGTCTACCAGCCATTTTGATTTAGTCAGCTTAATGTTAATCCTATGGAATTTTGACTTTCATTATCAAATTTTTACTACATTTGATCATATTTTAAATTTTTACCCTTGTTTAAGGATTCTATTGCGAGTTTTCCAGTCTTTAAAAAGTATTTTAAAATCTTCGAAAAATTAGAGTAATTCCAAAATAAGCCTTCATTATGTTTTGCTCTTTCAAATGCACTTCATTGCATTCAAATAGATCAAATAGTAACGATTTGTGAAAGAAAGTCGGAAAATCTCCATAGGATTACCATTAAGTTGATGAAATCAAAGTGGCCGGCTGAGGGGAGCTTTAACTTTTTCCTTTTTCTTTCACATTTTATAGTATTTTTAATGGGTTTTTCTACTCTCATTGTAACTATGTTTGGGTCAAAACTTTAAAAGCTTTTGTCTCCCATTTTAAAGCGCTCAGTTGAGCTGAAATTTTCTACACACGATTGTTTTGGATGACAATACGATAATTTAATTACAATTAATAAAAACTAATTGATTTGAACTGATTATTTAAAGAATTGAATTTTACTCATAATTCCAATTGTTTACATCGTGAAACAGTTGAATATTGAAACCAGCAAATTAAACTATCCCCTCGTATAATCTTAAGGTATGAAAAAAAAAGTGTGAAATTTGAAACAAATTCTTGTTTAAGAAACTCGTTATTTTACCAGTGTTATTTCTCAGTAAGGATTCAATTTATTACGAGAGAAAAAGAAATATAATTTTGATAAAGTGTCAATAAATCCTTCGGCGTTAGCTGGTTTTTGACTCCAGAAGGAAGAGAGTTGACCTTGAAATTCCCTTGACTAATGGGCCAAAAAAAAATTTACCGTTCTCCTTTTTACTGCACCTTTATCATCTAGACCAAAAGAGACGCCCTTCGCGGGATAGTAATTCAGGCGTTTTAATTTCTGACGCTTTTGAAGACAGCCGCCGCAATCCTCTACACTTTGGATCAAAATCACAACAAAAAGGCGGTAGTAATCCTTTTGTAATTAATCCTGTAGCTCCGTTAATTTAAATTAATCCAATTCTATACGACTTACAGTTGTACTTATTTTAGTGTTCTCGGTCCTCTAGTAAGTAAAAATTACATTTTAAAATATTTTGACCATATTTATTACAGTTATTTCTTAAATAAAACTACTAAACTGACTATCTTTTTTTTGTAAAAAAAAAAGTACATAAAGTCTAACATTTCATATTTTTCTTGGTTAGTTTGTATCTTTATTAAATACCGCAGTTCCGTCTAAAGTATCAAAAGCTACTGGTTAACAGTTATTCTAATCATGGTTCCAATGATCAAAAATGTAACTTTTTATCTAAAAATATCTTAGAATCAATTACTACAATTCCGTTCCCTTACTTAAAAAAAAAAAAAAAAAAAAGATAAAAGATAAATCGTGTATTTACGTACACATCCAAAAATCTACTCTACAATTAAAATAATTATCGCTATGCTGATAAACGAAGCAAATTGTAATTCTCCATTGTTTATCTCCTCAGATGTAGCGATAATTCAATTTTTTGCACTAATAGCCAGAAAATTAAGTAACGATAAATACTTTTTTTTTTCCTCAATTCGGAACAATAATCTCGATAAGTCATTTTACCTAATGTGCTTTCATGATAAATACGGCCTGAGGTAACAACTCTTGTTTAGAACATAAGAAAATTGATGTTGCACCGTCATATCTAGTATTAGTGTCTAACTTCGGTTATAAAATAAGAAAAATAATGAAATAAATTGCACTTTTTTTTTCTTTCATTTCGAAATAATGATAATGTTTTCCCTATGTGGAAAATGCATAATTTTCCTATTTTGGTCTCATTATCTTGACAATCACTGAAACAGTTTTCTTTTTTATTCTTTATTGATAACATTGGTTTGGTAAAAATGCATGCTTTGAATTGCATACATGTACAGACAATACAAAAACGATAAATTATAATTGTCACCGTCTATTATGTACAATTTTTGAAACCGTTTGATAATACTCTGACAAACACACACGCACAATAAAAAAAAAATTTCTATTTTAGATTTTTGAAAGAAATAAGATTAAACAGGAAACATAACGGGAATTGAACTTAAAGTTCATATTTAACAAGCTTGAACTTTTGAAAGGTTTTTTTTTTTTTTTTTTTGTTACAAAAGCAGTAAGGATGTTGTTTTTTTTTTGTTTTTTTTTAAACAATTCTCAGTTGAACCTGAATAACAAAAATCTGAATATCCAAAAAATTTTATTCAATGTAGACAATTCAAAAATCGCGTGAAATGTAAATTACACAAACTGTGACTGTAGGAAGTATTTGTACAAGAGTTCTTTTACGGAGGAAGCTATTGCTTTAGCACGTTAATTTGATTGATTGATTGGTTTTATTAGCGTAGCACTAGGAGTAACTCGAGGACTATTGCTGACGAACCTTGTAAATTTGAGCATCGGTCAAGAGATGAGAATCACACCTGATCTAGCACCTGCCTCTAAAACTTGCACACCACACCAAGGGAGGACTTTGAGCCTCGACATATTTAACGTGCATCAACCTCTGCTGACCGGCGGATCTCTTGTGGCATCAAGACCAAAACACAAGACTTGATTTAAACCGCTTGCCACATGCGTTAATTTGAATAAAATGAATTTAAAAAGTAACATTCACTGAACCACTGTTTTAAAAAATATGGATGTGAGATAAAAGAAATTTAAATCAATAATGATTTTTCTTTTCAAATGTAAAGAAAGTTAAATCGTTTTAAAAAACACGAGAAAAAAAATCACTGTCATATCATTGTATATGATTTTGCGACATGTAAAAAGTATTCGTACATTGAAACAAGTGCAATTTTTTGCGTTTTGTGATTGCATCAGCTAGTTATTTGTCGAGAAGTGATATCACTCATTTTCAAGCACATATATACAATGATATGGCTGAGTGATTGTGATTGCTTTTTTATGTCGCTCTGAGAAGCAACACAAGGGCTATTGGCTACTTCCTCGTAACTTTGAGTCTGGGTCAAGTGACGAGGATGACAACTGAGCTGGTACACCCCTCTCCATACTTCCACACCCCTGCCGACGTCAGGCTTGGGACCTCGGTCAGATTTAACTTGCATTAGCCCCACTACAGAGCCGGTCTTTAATGATATCAGGACTCGATTTAACCTCGGTCAAGTGCCGAGGACGATACCTGAGCTGGCACCCAGCTCTCCTAACTTCCACACCACGCCAACGGAAGGACTTTGAATTCCGACAGATTTAATGTGCATCAGCCCCGGCTAAACGGCGGGTCTTTAGCGGCATCAAGACTCAAATCCATGACTGGACGAAAACCGCCGGCCGAGAGCCCGGGCTACCTCTGCCACATGATACGGCGGGGCTTAAGTATGATAGGAAATGCAGAATTTTCAATACGTGATTAAAGTCTACAGAAACCTGTTTTATTGAATGAAAATCAGTTATAAGACTTTATCAAGACGATAAAACAAAAAAATTAAATTTCATCATTAGTTGGTTGACCACGTTCAACGACGCAATTATTCAGTGAGGTTTATGGGTTCTAAAATACTGCATGATGTTCCGCTTGTAAGTTGACCATCCTTATTTAACTTTATCGATAGGTTATTTCTCCCGCATTTGTTAAATAAATTCGAAAATGAGTGCTCCAAAACTTGTAGCAGAATTTTAAAAAAAAAAAAGAAAAACAGAATAGTCGCATCCGAAATGCATGCAAGCAACAAAATTTCTGCGACAATGTTGAAAAAAAAATTCTTTGTAAATGAGAATTATTGATATTGTTTATTATTATCTTACTAAAAAGCAACACGGGGGGCTATTGGTGGCGTACCTCGGTACTTAGGGCCTCGATCAAGTGACAAGGATGACGTATGACTTTGCAATTCCCCTTCCGAAATCCCACACCACGCCAACGGAGAACTTGGGTCCTCGACCAGATTTGCGTGCATCAGCTTCCCTAAGCAACGGAGCATCAGAGCTCGAATCCATGATTGGATGAAAACAACGGCGGCCATGATTACAAGACTACCACGGCCACCAACAAGAAGCTAAAACGAAATATATCGAAAAAAAAATGTATTTAACTTCGCTGAAAAGTAAAATTAATTTAAGTCTCTCTGGCTGATGTGGCCACGGTAGCCTAGTGGTCAAGGTTCTGGATTCGAAGCCGGCGGTTTTCGTTCAGTCGCGGGTTCGATCCTTGGCGCCAAAGACCCGCCGTGTAGCCGGGGCTGATGCACGTTAAATCTGTCGAGGCCCAAAGTCCTCCAGTTGGTGTGGTGTGGATTAGTTTAGTTTAAATTTTTTATTAACGTCGCTCTAGAAGCAATATGAAGGCTATTGGCAACGAACCTTGTAATTTTGAATCACGGTCAAGTGACGAGGACGACACCTGGGCTGGCAACCCTCTCCTAACATCCACACCACGCCAACGGGAGGACTTTGGGCCCCGAACAGATTTAACGTGCATCAGCCCCGGCTATACGGTGGGTCTTTGGCGGCCAAGGATCGAACCCGCGACTGAACGAAAACCGCCGGCCGCTAGCCCATGACCTTGACCACTAGGCTACCGCGGCCTGGTGTGGTATGGAAGTTAGGAGAGGGGGTGCCAGCTCAAGTGTCGTCTTTGTCACTTGACCGTGGTTCAAAATTACGAGGTCCGTCGCCAATAGCTCTCGTGTTGCTTCTAGTGCGACGTTAATAAAATTAAACAAACTAAATTCTCTGGCTTATTCTTCAGCCAAAATTTTTCATCTTTGTTCTCAAAATCTATCCTTAAACAGAAAATATTTCATCAAAAATTGTTGAAAGGAATAATTTTCGCATGAAAATTAAGTGAATTTAACCATGTCGACAAAATATATCGTCATATATCACAAAGAGGACTTCCGATTTTTCCAGTTCCAATTTGACCTTTAAGAAGGTGAGAGTTCGCTGTATGGTTCACTGTATGCTCTATCCAGAGAGTCATTGACATCTTTGGAAATCGGATCGCCAATGTCTGGAATGTTCGGTGCAAGAACATTTTTTTTTTTTTTTTAGGTTTATAGAATTTCACTTTTATTCTATTTTAAGCCTACTTCTTTGTGCGATGTTAAGAAGTATTTTTGTAAGATATTCTTTGCTGTTGTTTTACTTTTGGGCGGTTCGTCAAAGACAGAGGGGCGACAGATGGAACGGAAGAAGGTACACTGTTCGAAACAGCAGCAGTTATTTCAGGTGCTGGAATAGGAATAGAAGGCTGAGATGCAAGAGGCTGCTAGGGTAGGAAAAACGGCAGACGAAAGAGGTAAAAAGAACGCGCGAGTCGTTGAGGATGAGTTGTGTGATTGCATACATCGAGGATAATAGAGATGACATCCCATTGGATCGGAAGGATACAATTATTGTAAGGCAAGTAACGTTAGGAATATAAAGAAGATATATATAAGGATAATAATCTCAGTATAAAAAGACGTAAGCAATGGAAGAACCAGTTTTAGATTCGAGGTAAGACATTTTAATTCCTTGCATGTACATTCTTTTCTAAAAAAGCCATGTTCTAAATTTAAATATTAGTATTATGTAGAATAATAGCTTACGCATTCCGTCTCTAGAGCATAATTTCATTCGGAATGATAAATGGTAAAGAATGCAGAACAGGTTAGTTCGTTCCTTGTTTAGAATATCCCTGTCACCGACATTTAAAATTCCAGAAGTAATTGGAATCTAAGATAGAACTGGACAATGTAAGTAACTAGGGATGTGATTTTTTTTTATTATCAACACCCCGAGAAGCCATCGTAATTTTGAATCTCTGTCAAGTGACGAGGACGACTCCCGAAGTGGCACTTCCCTGTCCTAACTTCCCTATCACACCAAGGGAGGACTTTGTATGCATCGACTGATTTAATGTGCATGAGCCTCGGCTACACGGCGAATATTTAAAGGTGTCAGGATTCGAGCCCACGACCTGACAAATTTTGCGAGCTGCAACCATGACCACTACCACGGCCGCAACGAACCGTAAGAATACAGGATTTAAGCTTGAAATACAAACTTAGACTTTCACACACGAACCACAGCCAAATAGATATTGCTTCAACAACAGGACAGTTTCACTGAAAACTTTTGGTAAAGGGCAAGAGAGAAAAAACGTAGTGGTCAGCATCTCCAACAGGAGCATAAATTTGTATTTTTCAAATTAAAGCGATTTAAAAAACAAAAGATGGGACGATGACCGGTTATAAACGAGTAATGAAATCTGAATTGGAGTAAAAATTCGGGCTTGGAATATAGGACTGAACCCGAATACCGGTATTACAAGTTGACCACAAGATTTAGTTTGATTTTATTAACGTCTCACTAGAATCAACACAAGTGCTATTGGCGACGGATCTCGTAATTTTGAACCACGGTCAAGTGACGAGGATGACATCTGGGCTGGCACATCCCTCTCTTAACTTCTACACCACACCAACGGGAAGTTGATTACCACAACTTCAAGTCAGAGTGAGAGAGAAGCTATTTTTTTTACAATCTTAACTATATGAGACCGACGAGCGGGGTTTTTCCTTCTCTCACCATCAGCGAATTTTGCAAACGAATCTGCTATTCGCTGTAATCTCCGACCTGAGCCCGGTTAGTTTAGTTTAGTTTTTTATTAACGTCGCACTAGAAGCAACACGAGGGCTATTGGCGACGGACCTCGTAATTTTGAACCACGGGCAAGTGATGAGGACGACACCTGAGCTGGCACCCCCTCTCCTAACATCCACATCACGCCAACGGGGACCTGAGCCCGGAGTAAGTATAAGTTGCAAAAATCAGAAGTTGATAATTTTTCTTTAATGATATTAATAAAGACCGATTCATTTCTGGTACTCTGCAGTAGTAATGTTGATGATAAACTGCCGGAATAAACAGAAACTTTCAAGTTATGAGAGACTGACCCCAAAATGAGAAATCCGCTAGGAAAACTGAACTAAAAGATTTCTGGGACACACTTGTGGAAGATACACAGGGGGTGAATCTTTGAAGGCTATTAGTGGCCGACCCCGCAATTTTGAACCTCGGTCAAGTCTGATGATGATGACACCCGGATTGGTATCTCCCTTTCCACATTTTCCCACCAAGTCATCTGGAGGACTTAGGACCTCAACTAGGCTTAACGAGAAACAGCCTCACTACATGTCGAGTCTAAAGTCGCATTTGGGGTCGAACCCGCTTCGACTGAAAACGCCAACCGCGAGTTCGTTACCATGACTAGGATAACGCGGCTACAAAAAGATAGGAATAAAACATTATAAAATTATTAATTTAAATAGTAATATATAGTCATATAAATAAACGTAATTGTGTGTTTAGACGAATTTTTAATGTATAGGAAAGGAAGAAAAGCCAATATTTGTTATGCAACAGGGGGAGGGGCTCATACTGGGGGTGCGTCACATGTGTTTACCTAAGACGGTTAAACTCTATGGGAGAGGAAAGATCATTCGGGTATCACAGGAACCTAAATGCTGAACTTATCTAAAGAAGGTAAGCCTTTGAAAGTTAGGAAGCTTGGAGAGAGGTAGGAACTGGACTCAGGAATCCTTCCTCTTCGCTTGCTTTCGATTCAGAATTACCAGGGGGCTCTCTAATATGGCCTTCGTATTGTTTAAATGCAACGTTAATAAAACCAAAATGAATATAAATAAAAAAATTTAATCAACCTTTCATTTAAAAAGATGTATTAAAAGTATAAAAAACAATTTTAACGTGGAATAATGTATAAATTTATAAATAATGTACAGTGGCACAAACAATTGAGGATACACCTTACTTTTACTTGATAAATCCAAATTTCAATCAAAATAACACCTTAACCAGAAGTGCAAACGAATTTTTATTCTTAGACATAACAAAAGGTTTAATTAACAGTAAAAATAAAGAAAAATCAACGACAAAATTCTAAAATAAAAATTTTTAGAGGCATTTCAAATAAACATAAGCAGATTGTTACCTCAAAAAATTGAGGATACACAAATGAAATTTTTGTTTAACTACCACTTGATTTCTTTTTGCTTGCTACTAAAGTTTGGGAAATTTTATCCTAAACTTTTTCAACTGTTATTTCTGTCTTTTGAAGTTGGTTATGAGAATATAAAGCTGTAATTTTAAATGGAAAATGGCTCCTCGGAAAGAGACTAGTATTGATGTAAGAACATTTATATTAAGGTTATTTAAGAAGGGAAAATCTTATCGTGAAATAGCTGAAATTATCGGTAGAAGTCACTCATGTGTCCAGAAAATCATTGGGAAATTTAAACGCGATGGATTAATTCAAAATAAGAGTGGAAGAGGAAGGAAAAGTATTCTGAGTGATGTAGCTAAAAGGAAAATTTTAAAAGATATCAAGATTAATCCTAAACTGAGTGCAGTCAGACTAGCTGCAGAAACTTTTCGAATAATCTGCAGAAGTGTAAGTGCTGAAACTGTGAGAAATGTGATTAGACATGCTGGATATAGCAGTCTAGAAAGAAACCTTTCATAAGCTTACAAAATCAGAAAAAGCGTTTGGAGTTTGCAAAAACTCATCAGTTGAAGACAGAAAACTTTTGGAAGAAACTTATATTTAGTGATGAAAGTAAATTCAACATTTTTGGAAGCGATGATCGTCACACCGTTTGGAGAAAGCCGAACACCGCTTTGGATCCAAAAAATTTACGTCCTACAGTTAAACATGGTGTGGCTCCGTCATGGTTTGGGGTTGTATGGCTGCAAATGGGGTAGGAAGTTTAGTTTTTATAGATGGTATAATGGATCATAAGCTTTATATAGACATACTCCGCAACAATCTTAAAGAAAGTGCACAAAAATTGGGTTTAGATGGAAATTTTATATTTCAGCACGACAACGACCCCAAACACACGGCACGTAATGTCAAAATGTGGTGTCTTTTTCATTGTAAACAGCAATTGCACACACCGCCACAGTCCCCTGACATCAATGTCATAGAACATTTGTGGGCCACACTAGAAACAGCGGTCCAAAAACACCAGATTAGAAACAAAGCCCATTTAAAGCAAGTGTTACAAGAAGAATGGGATAAAATATCTCCAGATACCACTAAAAAATTGGTCGAATCGGTACCAAGACGTTTGGAGGACATTATAAAAGCCAATCGAATCGGTACCAAGACGTTTGGAGGACATTATAAAAGCCAAAGGACATGCAACAAAATACTGATACTGTCTATGCATGTATATCGAAAAAATTTCATTGGTGTATCCTTAATTTTTTGAGGTAAAGATCTGCCTATGTTTACTTCAAATATTTGTGAAACTTTTAATTTTAGATATTTTTTTGTTGATTTTCGTTATTTTTACTGTAAATTAACCCTTTTATTACGTGTAAAAGTAAAAATACGTCTTCTATTCTAGTTAATGTGTTATTTTCATTAAAAGTTGGATTTATCAAGTGAAAGTAAGGTGTATCCTCAATTGTTTGAGCCACTGTATAATATTATAAAAGTTTGAGTTAAATTTTATTAACGTCACATTAAAAGCAACACGAGGACTATTGGCGACGGACCTCGTAATTTTTATCTACGGTCAAGTGATGAGGATGACACCTGAGCTGGAGCCCCATCTCCTAACTTCCACACCATGCCAACGGGAGGACTTTGGGTCCTGACAGATTTAACGTGCATTAGCCCCGGCTACACGGCGAGTCTTTTGCGGCCTAGACTCAAACCCACGACTGAGCGAAAACCACCGGCCAAAAATCCGAAGCCATGACCACTAGGCTATCGCGGCCATATAAAAAATTGAAGACCTTATCTAAGATAACTAGGTAATTACTTACCCGATAAATTAGGTACAATAGCTACGAATGCTCACTTATATACGAGACCAAAAGAAGTACTAATGCCTCAAGTATTAGGTGACGCCTTCGTCACTTGACAGAAGTTCAAAATTGAGAGGTTCGTCGCCAATAACTCTTGCGTCACTTCTAGTGCGACGTTAAAAAAATCAATCAATCAATCAGCCTCAAGTTCTTATAAATTGTAATTTAAATTTAAAAATATTTATGTACCTTTATAGTTCATCTTTAAATAAAAGCTTTATTTAATTTTTTTTATTTACATTTGAGCATACCATAGTACTGTCTTCGGAGTTATGCATGTAATGCAAAATCCCTGCTTCATCGGAAGATATGATTGGTTGGCTACTTTCATTATCGTCACACGAGAAGAAACACGAGAGCTATTGGCGATGGACCTCGAAATTTTGAGCCTCGAACAAATGACGAGGACCACACCTGAGCTGGCACTCTCTGTCCTAATTTCAACATTATGCCAATGGGAAGACTTTGAGTCATAACAGATTTAAGTCATGCTACATAAGAAGTCTTGCTTAGTCTTTCGTGACATCAAGGCTCTACTCCAGTGAGTGAGTGAGTGAATGTAAAGTTTATTGGCGCAAGAGCCAGATATGGCTATGCTGCGATGAACAAGATTTAACTGTGCTCTAGAAGTGAAGTTGAAAAAAATATAAAAAGTGGTTGACGAGAAGGAGGGTCGGAAATAGAGAAGGATCACTAGGGTATCCAGGGCGCGCGTCACCCGTGTTTACCAAAGACAATAAACCCCATGGGAAAAAAAGATCACTAGGGTGCCTCGGGGTCATTATGCCCGTACTTACCAAGGAAGGCAAGTCCCTGAGGTCCCCTGATATAATCCCCAGGGGCAGGGTGCCCGTCTGTACCCCCAGACGCTGGGTGCTCATTTTAGTCGCCTCTTACGACATGCATGAGCTACAGTGGGACTATTCTGTCATTCCCGGTCACCACACGGATCAATGCTCTACTTCAAGGCTCGACGAATATCGTCTGCCATGAGTCCGCGACCATGACCACTAGGCCACGCGGATGATAAGAAATGGGTTAAAATTCGACGACAAATTTTGAACTGAAAATTAAAATTATATTTGATTTGACGTGTTTAACATCATAATGACAGTGGTCTCAAATAAATCATAAAAGACTTTTCCTTTATGTTATATATATTCTTATCTGAGGGAAGGAATCGAATTCGACTTGAATCCTCGCAACGTGAATTTCAGAATTCGCGGGGCTCACTTAAATTGACAAATTATATAGCTGAGAAGCGGTCGTCAAATTAAGAGTTAATTTTGGCTTGTTACGTCCCATCTAATCTCTATATCCATCAACATACACACGCATTAGAAAAACATAACAGGAGAAGAAAAAAAAAATCTCCCAGGCTTAAATATCACGGAGGAGGAAAGAAAAAAAAATCCAGGAAGCCCTCTAAGTGAAATTCCCAACAAAAATCATCAAAAGAATCTGGGTCAAATCCCTTAGAGGCCTCTTTTGGGTCTCTACCCTCAACACCCCTTAAATAATTCATTTACTTTACGCTCCGCTATTACGAACAGACGGTAATAGACGCCGGTATCCAATTCAGCAGACGAGAAACGCGAGATTTTCTTTCCACGCCTACCCTCCCGGATAAAAAAAAAAATGAAGACGGTTTTTGTATCACCGTCGTGAAAAATCTGGAATGGGTTTCCTTTTGGAATGGATGAATTCAGTGGACTTCTCATTATTGGGTAAGCTTGGTCCTACGTAGGACAGTGGTGTTGGTGTAAATAGGGAGGTTTGGGTGTTCGATTACTTTTGTTTTCGAATCGTTTGTGGGGGTTGGTCTGATTTTCTGATGTTGGGAAGTCGTTGAATTGGCTTTTGCTTCGTTGCTTTTTGAGCAGCGGGTATATTCTTTTGGTAGCGCCTGGAACTGTATGGTTGTGATTTCTTTTTTTTTTCCATGTAATACGATTATCTGTAAAAAAAAATGTTTGTTTTCAGTATTTCTTGCAAAACTTTCTGTCCCGTCCGACCGATATTTATTAAATTCCAAAGCACTATAAGTTTTACAAGTATGCACCATTTAAATAAATAAATAAAAAAATTGTGAATAATTTGGAGCTGTCATTATGCAGCAAAAGCTGGGACAGTCGGAGTGATTGTTTTTAAATGTGAGCTTTCAAATCCCGAGATTTTACATAAAACATCTTTTTTTAGAACTGTATTGGCTGACAATTAAAACACGCATAAATGATAACTATTTCCGTTGCTTTGTTTTTGTTTCATTAACGTCGCACTAGAAGCAACACGAGGGCTATTGGCGACGGACCTCCTCATTTTGAACTTCGGTCAAGTGACGAGGACGATACCTGAACTGGCATCTCCCTCATAAGATTTAACGTGCATCACGCAGGATTTTTAGTGGCATCAAGGCTCGTTTCTTTTTAGTTCAGTTTTTTTAACGTCGCACTAGAAGCAACACGAGGCCTATTGGCGACGGACCTTGTAATTTTGAACCACGGTCAAGTCACGAGGACGACACCTGAGCTGATACCCCCCTCTCCTAACATCCACACCACGCCAAAGAGAAACTTTGGGCCCTGACAGCTTTAACTTGCATCAGCCCCGGCTACACGGTGGGTCTTTAGCAGCCAAGGATCGAACCCGCGACTGAACGAAAACCGCCGGCCACGAATTCGAAACCATAATCACTAAGTTACTGCGGCCACATTATACTGGGGAAAAGTGAAGTGCAATCTGGGAAAATTTTGCAATGTCCATCTGAATAAAAGGCCACGTAGCTAGCCACTCCTAGTATATGTTGATTAATGACTTTTTATTTTGTAAACTTGTTTGCTAATTTTGAATATAGTATTAACCATTGTTTAAATATCTACTAATGTGTTTCTTTATTTCTGTGATTGTGTTTCTTTGTAGATAAGTTTTTGGAGGGAAAAAAATGTGATCCATTGTTCTTTCGCTACTTATTTTCCCCTATGCATCACTGATTTCGATTATTTTACTTTCTATCGACAAAATGATAAATCAAGTTTTTCTTATCACTTGCAAACTTTTTACTATTCTTTTCAAACTGTGACCATTCTAAACATCTACGATTGTTTAGTTAAAAATAGGTAACATTAATAGTCACTTCATGTTAAAATGAGACTTTATTAAATGCATTTATGTCGATAATATTCTTATACAAAGATAACAAGAATGTAAGACCGGATCATAATAACAGCATTAATAGTCAATTCACGCGTTTATGACGAGTTTTCAAAATAAATCAACAGAGAGTGATTGTTATTCTGACAAGGATATCACGCCTAGATAATCGGGTATGTTTCACAAAATATTTATTGGAAGAAATATGGAACAATCCAGCACATAAGACATACTTTACGGTTTTTCCCCAAAAGAATTGTATAGCCTTGAGGTAACATGACGATGTTCATGTCGAATCAACCGTTCGAGTCCCAGTCCTACAAAAGACTATAAAGGATAATAATGATTTTGATACGTAGTTAATTTGATTAGTGTTGAATTAGGGTTGTGGATTGTTTATAAACGTCACACTGAGAAACATCTCAGGGCTATTGGCTGTTGTTTGGTTGGTTTTATTAACGTCACATTAGAAGAAAGAAGAGGGCTATTGGAGACTGACCTCGTAATTTTGAATCTCGGTCCAATGACGAGGACGACACCCGAGCTGGCACCCCCTCTCTAAACTTCTACTCCACGCCAACGGGAGGACTTTAAGCCGTGACGGATATAACATGTATCAGCCCCAGCTACACGGAGGGTCTTTAGTGGATCAAGGCTCGAATCTACTACTTGACGAAAAACGCCGGTCTCGAGTCCGGTACCATACCCACTAGGCTACCGCGGCCACACAGGACTTTTGACAACGATCCTCGCAATTTTGAGTCTCGGTCAAGTGATGAGGACGATTCCAGAGCTGCACCTCCCTGTCTTGATTGATTGGTGTTATTAACTTCGTTCTGGAACACGGACGACGTAATTTTGAACTTATGTCAAATTAAAAGGACGACACCTGAGCAGGCAGCCCCCTCTCCAATCTTCCACGCCTCGCCAGCAAAAGAGCTTTGAGCCATGACAGAATTAATGTGCCTCAGCCCGGGCTAAATGGTGGGTCTTTAACAGCATGAAGGCTTAAATTCACGACTCGTTAAAAGTGAGTGAGTGAATGTAAAGTTTATTGGCGCAAGAGCCAGATATGGTTATGCTACGCCGAACAAGATTAAACTGTGGTCTAGACGCGAAGTTGAAAAAAAGATAAAAAGTGGTTGACAAGAAGGAGGGTCGGAAATAGAGGAGGATCGCTAGGGTATCCCGGGAGTGACAACTCGTTAAAAACCACCGTCCGCGACCACTAGGCTACCGCGGTCACACACTTTCAAGACAATACTTCCTTCACCACACCATCTGGAGGATTTGGAGCTTCGACTGATTTAATGTGCATCAATCTCGCTACACGGCAGTTCGTTAGTTGCATCAGGACTTGAATCTGCGACTAGTCGAAACTCGTCAGCCGCAAGTCCACGACCATGACCACTAGACTCTCACGGCCGACACTGCCAGGAAGCAGAAAAGTCCAAAAGGGATAATTATCAATTCAGAGTAAAAAATAAACTTAAGTTACATTAAAATTACTTATATGAAAGAATGTGTGAGTGAATGTAAAGGTTATTGGCGTAAGAGTTAGATGTGACTATGCTGCGCCAAATAAGAATTAACTGCTATCTTGATTTGAAAAAGAGGCAAATATTGGTTGACAAGAAGGGATCAAAAATAGAGAAGAATCGTTAGGGTATCCCGGGGACGCATCACCCATGTTTATCCAAGACAGTAAATCCCATGAGAAACAAAAAGATCACTAGGGTGCCTTAGGGTCATGATGCCTGTACCTACCTAAAGAAAGCAAACCCCTGAGGTCCCCTGATATAATCCCCAGGTGTAGAGTGCCCGGCTATACCCCCAGACGCTAGGTACTCATTTTAGTCACCTCTTAAGACATGCATGAGCTACAGTGAGTACATTCTGTCATACTAGGTCAACACACAGGTCCTTATTTGAAAGAAATCGATTTGCTATTTCATAAAATCTTCCTTTGAGATATTTGTATGAGAAACTATATAATACATTCCTCAAAACATTCTTATACTGTGCAAGTTGAAAGCATGAGAGGAATATTGTGTTCTTTTATTCCTCTTCTAAAGAAAATTAACCGGATGTCATCATTTTTTTAAGAAACAATTGAACTACTTTCGAATTATAGCTGTCATGCTGAAAATTAAAACAGCCTTAGGAACAAATGAATCGGCTTTGGTGATATTATCATCATCATGCTGCTGAAGTACTGCTTACACTTAGATTTGAATATCACGAAGTCAGTCGCTAGAGATAATGGAAGTAATACCAAAAATCATATTTTATTCGATTATTTTCTGGAGAACTGCAGTTTGGTACAAAGGACATCTCATAATGATGCAAGGAATTTATGCATTGCAGAACAACAGCAGAAGTGGAATTCTATAAACATTTACATTCGTAAAAATTAATGAATTCGATTCCAAACTGTAACTTAACAATTTTGCTAATTAAGTCGGTAATTACATGATATTTAAGGTACAATTAACACCGCAATACGTTTTTGGAAAAAAAAGTAATGTAATAATTCTGAAAAACTATAAAGTTACTTACATTATATTCATTCAAATCGTAATTAAAACAGAACTTGCGTAGAAAATATATCCACTGAGAGAATTCAAATTCCACGCATACGAATTTGATACTGCATACAACAACAAGGAACCTAATTATTGATTGATGAACAACTTCACGTCTAGACTAAAGTTTAATCTTGTTTGGCGCAGCATAGCCATATCTGGCTCTTGCTCCAATAAACTTTACATTCACTCACTTGTATTGATTGATGAGAAACATGTGGCCGCGGTAGCCTAGTGGTCATTGTTTCAGATTCGTGGACAGCGGTTTTTATTCAGCCGCTGATTCAATCCTTGGCCGCCAAAGACCCGCCGCGTAGCCGGGGCTGATGCACGTCAAATCTGTAAGTTAGGAGAGAGGGTGCCAGCTCAGGTGTCGTCCTCGTCACTTAACAGTGGTTCAAAATTACGAGGTTCGTCGCCAATAGCCTTCTAGTGCGACGTTAATACAAACTAAACTAATGATGAGAAACATGGAGCAGTAAAAGGTATTACCGCTGGAAGCTATTGTCGCTCTTGTAAAAAACACTCGAAAACCAGCTAAACCAACGCAATTAGCGCTGTTTATTGTTAATAAAAGTCGGGCTAATATGCTACACGATAGCTATTTGGCAGAATATCTAAGGGGATCGAGCTTACCCAAAGGATTTAGAGCTATACCCGAAGGATTTAGGGGAAAAATCACCCCCGCACTCAGCATTTATTGGCAAAAGAGTTTTTTTACTACAATAAAGGGTAATAAAAAAAATTACATGCTGTATAAAGGAACATAAGATATTACATTATTAAACAGCAATAAAAGCTTACAATGTGTTTACAGAATGTGACGTCATAGTCCTCATACCTCCCATTTTTCATCTCTTTCTTTTTTGGAATGCATATCAATCTGTACTTCATTGACGTCACTTTTTCCTGCTAACAATGGATGCTACACTATGACTCTCGTCTACAGTCAGAGTACACAGCGACGGCCGGAAACAACAAACACAATAAGGAAAATTGATACATTCAGAAATGAAATCAAAAATTAAAACAATTACGAAATTTGTTGAGTAATTTTACGAGCCGTAAGAACACATAATTTTAGCTTGAAATGTAAAATAGAGGTTTCACACGCGCACCTCAGAGAACTTGCTATTTTGAACTACGGTCAAGTGACGAGGACAAAATTTGAACTGGCTCCCCATTTACTCAACTTCCACTTTACACCAATGTAGGGACTTTCAACCCCGATAAATTTAACGAGCATCAGCGCTGTCATATGATGGGTCTTTGTTAATATAATGCCTCGAGTCTATGATTGGATTGAAGTTTAGTTTCAGTTTTTAATTAACGTCGCACTAGAAGCAACACGAGGGCTATTGGCAACTGACCTCGTAATTTTGAACCACTGTCAAGTGACGAGGACGACATCTGGGTCGGCACTCCCCTCTCTCCTAACATCTTTAACACACCAAAGGGAGGGCTTTGGGCCCCCGACAGATTTAACGGGCATCAGACCCAGTTACACGGTGGGTCTTTGGCAGCCAAGGATCGAACCCGCGATTGAACGTAAACCGCCGGCCACGACTCCGAAGCCTTGACCATTAGGCTGCCGCGGTCTTGATTGGATTGAAATAACACTGGATGCGAGCTCGCGTCAATGAAATTGTTATACACAAATGAGTAAGATATTTAAAAAAAAAAAAAAAAAAAGAAAGAAAGAAAGAAAGAAAAAGAAAAAAACTTGCTAATTTACTTGAATTTCGCTTTTATATAATTTTGTAGTTATAGCCTGATACTTTAAACGGTAATGTATCTTGGTTTTTCTGTACAGTAAGCTCCTTCCTTCCCCCTCCCCTTTGCTCAAGACTTTGGGCTGCGGTAGCCTAGTGGTCAAGGTCGTGGGCTAGAGGACGGCGGTTTTCGTTCAGTCGCGGGTTCGATCCTTGGAAGCCAAAGAACCGCCGTGTAGCCGGGACTGAAGTACGTAAATCTATCGGGGCCCAAAGTCCTCCCGTTGGCGTGGTATGGATGTTAGGAGCGGGGTGCCAGCTCAGGTGTTGTCCTCGTCACTTGAACGTGGTTCAAAATTACGAGGTCCGTCGCCAATAGCCTTCGTGTTGCTTCTAGTGCGACGTAAATAAAAAAAACTAAACTAAATTGCTCAAGACTCTTATACAGCCTTTTAAACTTAATCGCAAAACTTTTATTCAAAATTCAATATACAAGATCACCAGTTTACATTTTTACGAATGATTGCTTCACAATGCTAAAGATCATAAATCTATTTATATTATTTCAACCGTTCACAAAAGCTACAGCAATTTTCATTTAAAAGCAAAT
>BMAW01097293.1:0-12730 GCA_019974015.1 Nephila pilipes
AACATTGTAAAATTTAATTTTTTAAAATTTATCAAAACTTTAAAAAAAAATTCTTCTATTAATAAACGACAGGTTTCATCGTTAGAGGGCTTAAACTTACTTCTTAGAATTAGCTATTTTATTTACTAAATTATTCTTTGCTCGCAGTTTAATTTGTGGTACAAGAAAAATTACTCAAAATTTTATTTCAAATTGGTCCTTATTAAAAAAAAAAAAACTTATATATTTTATCTCGATTGTTATATTTTTCATTTCGCTCATGAAAAGAAAGGAAAATAGCAGCCAGTACATAATAATTTAGATGATAAATTGTGAATATTGGAAGGCTCAAATTAAAAAAAAAATGGATTTTCCTTATTGTCTATCTAGGTCATTATCGACTGTATTTCATTTACTACTTACAGTGATATTAGTAGATAAAATACAACCCGGACGTTATGATACATTTTTAGAGTTGAGAGTTACACTGTTGGTATTTTTCATAGAAATATAAACTGAAATTTGCGTTCAAAGTGTAAGTAATGGATTATACAGTACCTATCATTGGTGCCATACTGAGCATCAAAAGCCCTCCTTAAAAATTAAGGCAGCGCATTGCTATTGACTCCTCGCTCTTGTCTATGTAGTGGCTGACAAGAATTGGAAACATAATGGCCGTTCCCCCTTGTACTAGTCCATACATGCACATGACTACCATCATAAAGTTGAAACTTTTCTTTAAAGGTAGAGCAGCCACCAGAGTCCCCAGCAGCAGCATCGTGACTCCGGAATAATTTTTAATTTTGACAAGTTTCCTGTCAATCACCTGCCCGAAACCTAATCTGCCAATGAGGTCGGCGACCGCGAAACCGATGATGAGAAACTTTCCATCATCATGAGAAACTCCTTGGTCCACAGCATAATCGATGATGATTGTAAGGACTCCAACGAAGAGAAAGGCATAAACTGCCATAGACATACTAATAAGAACAAATATGGGTTTCGCGTTTGTTCTGATCAGTGCCTGAAGAATAGTGGGTTTCTTGGTCTCTTTGACCTAAATGGTCCAGTATGACGTTGTGGAATCTTTCGTGTCACCTGCCAGTTTCGCATCGTTGGGTGAAAGAATCAGCTCTTTACCTTAAGCGTTGTAGTGATTTCCATTCCTGACTTCTGAGTCATTTTGTAAATCCTTCTGCACTTTTTGGCACAAAATACCAGACAATTCCTCTGGCTGAGATTCGAACTCTTCATTTTGCTCTTGTTGAATGCTGGTGATGAAGCCATCCTGAGCAACCTGACTCGCAAAGCTAGCAGAACGAACTCTGTTAACGATTTCTTGCACCATTTGGCCTACAAAACTGGATGTCCGACTCTTTTTCCTGCTAGCAGATTTCTGATATACCTCTGCTTCTATCGTGTTCGTCGTCGTCATGCACGGATTCCCCATCATTTTGGTGTTCAGAATGAATGCTTCCAGTGCGCAGGGGGTTCCTTTTCTAAAACTGGCGATAAAGAGTCATGTCTGGACATGCTATCTCGAATTAGTTCCGATATTTCAGATGCTTTCCGGTGCGAACGAAGTGATCCACTACACCTACTTTGGGAACGAACGGATCCACTGATTGAAGAAATCTCATGTTTCAAATCACTGCACCGACTGCGAAGTGATCCGCCATTAGACGAAATCTCGTTTCTCAGTTCATTGCATCTCTGATGCATTACTTCTTGGTAAATAGGAGGGCAATCATTGTTTGGATCGTTTTGACGTATCCTTTTATATTCTACATCAATACCACTGTAAGGCGCTAAGTCTTCGTCAAATTTTAAGAATCCGTCATTTCTGTAACCTACAGATAGTCGCATTGGGTCATCATTGTCTTTGTTGGGATTGGTGGTCTTCTGGACAACGTTCTTCGCAAAATTACCTCACCTCTTTTCATCTTTGATCCAAGGGGGCTTTTTCAAAAGTAGTGCCATTGGAATGACGTTAAGGACAATACCACCCAAGATACTGAATGTTCCTCTAACACCATAGGTAGATAGTAAGTTTTCCATAATAACAGGGAATGCGAAGGTTCCAAAACAGTCTCCAGAATAGCCCAGGCCTAAGGCTGAAGCCTTATACTTGTCAAAGTAGTGGTTTATGATCATCATGTGGATTACAGTGGACAATCCAAATCCAATATCTGAAAAATATGACGTACGTTAATTTTGAATTAATAATATTAAAGAAAGTAATTTGACATACTTTTTACGTTTTCACGTTTGGCTTATTTCAAAAGGAACAAATATTTCTGCTGATTAATATCAAAGTTTCTTCCATGTTCTCTTTAATTGAAAATCCATATTTATGTGTCAAGACATCATGACTCTTTTTGGACTGTTATCAAAGAATGGTTTTTACATAGCCGAATAAATTTAACTGCATGGAATTGTTTATAATGGCGGCTTAATTCATTCGAGCTAAACGTATGTACAAGCTTGGAAAACTTTCAAACTCTTACCCCTATGTGGAATTATCTCAAACGATACAGAATCACTAGAATGCGTTTCTTCTAATGCCTTAAGTAGTGAAACACGATGCAACAGCTATTTAGTGCATGAGTTTCTGGAAGTTTGTAAAAATCGAAATTGTGTCACATGTGTGAGTGTTTTTTAAGTGATGAAAACCCCTGCGTAATTACTTTTTCTACTTTTTAAAGTTTTTTTTTCTCTTTCCCAAACATTTTATTTTTTATACGCAACGAAATGTTGTAACTATTCTTCTTCTGCTCATGAACTGAATATATAACCATTTCGCTTTGCTAAGTCTTGCGTTGGTTTCAGATATGACAAGACCCATAAAATGGAAGTATCAGTCAATTTATACATACAGAAACTGACGGATGTTATAATTTCTGCTCTGTTTTCTCCAACAACTTTCTTTTTTTTATTTTTTTTTATCTCGGTTTGCTCCGAAAGCCTGAAAAAGAATTTTACATTCCATTTTTTTTAAATGTTAGGATTCGAAGTTTACTATTTCTTTCCAGTGATAAGCTTATATTTCAAAATATTTTTTACTAGATTTCTCTGAAGTAATAGCAAGTATTTTTATTTCATCATTGTAAATTTAAGTGGCCATATTTGAGGAAGTCTCTAAGACTTGAAGACCAGAACGAATCGAGTTTCGACAAGATTTCGAAATTAACAAATTTAGACTTTTGTTTTGGTTGTTCGTTTTACCGAGGTTCCTATACAATAACAACATTACAAAAGGGCGAATTGGAATTATCTTTTCAGCTGGTAATGATATATTTTATTTCCAATAAGTAATGAAATGCAATGTAAAACTATTTATAATCATATGTATTTTGCAATTATAATGTATTTTGTAATCTATTATTTATAATCAAAATCTATGTAATTATCCCTAATTATAGTTCACTAGTAATTTATAATGATATGATATAATTACTTATCATAAACTGTAATATATAATTATAAATTATTATTTTTATTTGTATTATTATAATGTAAATAATTAATTATGATAAATCTAAATAATTTTCATTATTTATAATTATATTTATTTAAAATAATAAATAATTTTATTATCATTAATGAACACTTTTAATTAAATTTATTGATAAGTAATTATAATTTTTTACAATGCAATTTTGTTACTTGTTTCATAAAATAACCGTAATCTTGATGTACTTATTTTATAACTCTTAAATATGCCATTTTCATCGTCAGAATAATTTAATTTGGTTTACTTTTTTTTTGATACCATTATGACGTCATTCCTTATGAATCACTAATTTGGCGACCTACTTCATAGCTCGTCTACTTTTAGCCAAAATCTCCAAGTGTCTTCCTGTATTTCACTTTAACCGCAATCCCTTTTTAAACAAATAATCATAGTTTCACTTATTAAAGTAATTTCTCAACATTCAACAAATGAACATCATTTATCATTTTTATTTACCTCTAAATTGCTCAGAATTCGAAATTTAAATGCAGAAAGCTAATTGCTTATTTATAATCTGATTCTTATATCTATATTAACTTATATTAGCCAAATTTGGTTTTTTGCTGTTAAAACACACATAAGGAAACTGAAAAATCTCAGAACAGTGTTACAAGAGAAATTGTTAATGCTGGATTCTTCATGAGAAATTCTGACATCTATAATACTATTCAATTTCTAACAATCACAAACACCGAGCAAAAAATAATCTTCAAATTCTGTAATAATCGCATGAACATCAACAATAATTCCCAACATAACATTTCATATCACAACTCTGACCCCAAAACTGAAAGACCTAAAAATATTCCTATAAATTTCTGATATTGGTTACGACATAAATATACGAGGTTCCTAATTTAAAGTTATAAATTTTCCTCTCTTGTCCGAATTACTATTTTAAAAATCTTTAAATAAGTAGGAATTCCTGTATTTATTACTTTGCAATCAAAATTTAATAAGATCAGGATGCAACTGTCCGGGAATCCGTGAGTGAGGGTTGCCGATAATTGCTGAAGTTAAAGAATGAGGGAGTGTATGAAATAACTGAGTTTTTTTTCTTCGCTGTCTGATGGATTTAAAGATGGAGCTATTTTAGAATTAACTTAATTTTAATAATAAAAGATTCGCCGTGATCGATGTCATATCTTAGAAACGCGAGTTCTCGACAAAAACCAGTAAAAAGAAGATAATTATTGTGTGGGTTTAGGCTAAGGGATTTAATAGCAAAATTAAAATATGAATTTAATAATTATTAATATAGATTTAAATTCAGGGCGGAAACCTTAAGCTAACGTGAGAGTACACAATGTAGCATTGGTTTGTCAAAAATATTAATCCTACATTAAAATTTCTGATTTCTATTTTTTTTCTCAAAAACTCTAACGTAATTAAACTCCCATAGACACAAATAAAATTCTTCTCCCCAAATCGCATTTAATTCAGCATCCAATCAGAACTCTATCTCTCGTTCTCGATCAGTCACAAAATGTTTTACAAGCCCAACATTGACACGAAAGGCAGTTATCCCATTGGCTGGCCACTAAAGTTAAGCCCCATACCTACTACAATTTTTACTCATAGCTATGTAAGAAGCTCTCTGTCGTTTTACTAAAAATCTTTATATTCTGATTACTAATTTCAAATTTTAAAAATTCTTATTACACTTTTAAATTCCTAAAGTAAATAATCATCCTTTTCTTATTAACACAACTTTTTAAAAAAAATACCCGTAAAATGAAATCGCAGTTCTCGGGAAAGGAAGCCGAAGTTGTTCTCCAAAAGGCTGCAAAATATGCAGATTCAGATCCGAGCGACTCATTTGAGCTCTAAATAAGTTACCCAACATTTTTACCATTTTATTGTGTTTTCAAATACATTTGTAGATGTTATGTGTTTAAAAATATTTGAAACTGTTATTATATCACTGATTAAAACTTTTGTTCTTTCCTGCATCCTATTAGAAAATTCTTCTAAAATTATACTGAAGTATTTTTTGAACATTCTTCAATAAAAACAAATCCGTCGGAAGAAGATTACTACAATGTGTAATGCTTTATAATTAAAATTGTACAACTCAACTGCTGATAATTAAATAATTTTTTATCACTATTTAATAATTTTAATTCTATTTGTTGAAAATCTAATGTCAGTTAAAATTATGAAGGACGTTTCTTTGCCAGTAATTTTTTGAAACGTTTTCATGTGTTTCACATAGTGTATGTCATGAAATTTTCGATCTTTAATTTAACCGAATTCCCATCAAGCAAGAGCTCTGAAAACATGGGAATCGTTCTCATTAGCGTAACAATGATACGTATTTAGATATTTTCGAAACGTTTTAACTAATATTTCAATAAATATTTTTATATAAATTTCGTCACTATATAAAATCGTTGTTTTTTTTTATCTTGAATTATTAAAAATAGATATCAAAAAGATATTTTATTCACCATATTTAAATATACATAAAACACGCATGTCGGAACAAAACTATATTTTATGCAAACAAATAATTAAAATTTTAATTTTATCTTCAAAAAATTTCAATATCTAGAAATTCTTATTATTTCTACAAAATTTATTATCTTAAACAATTTTTTCTCAAGTTTTTCAAGTTTCTTTTTACACATTTCTGCATATGGACTTAATGGCAATATGGTGTACCTAACAAATATATAGCCTGGTGTCATTTGCAGCTAACGATTTAAAAAAGTAATAGAGCAGTTAAAACAATAGAGATTACACGTATAATAATACAAATATAAGAAGGATATATAGTTAGTCACATTTATGCAGCGTTACAAAAGTGAATTAGGAAAAAAACAAGCTGCAATCCAAAGTTTATGAACAACGATAGTGGAGGCGGTAGCCCAGTGGTCATGGCTTCGTATTCGTGGCCGACGATTTTCGTTCAGTCGCTGATTCGAGCCTTGGCCGCAAAACACCCTACATGTGCTGGGACTGATGCACGTTAAATCTGTCGGTGTCCTAAGTCCTGCCGTTGGTGTGGTGTGGAAGTTAGGAGAGTGGGGTTCTAGCTCAGGTGTTGTCCTCGTCACTTGACCGAGATTCAAACTTACGAGGTCCGTCGCCAATAGCCCTCGCGTTGCTTCTTGTGCGACGTTAATAAAAATTTAACTAAGCTAAACAGGAACAAAGATAAAAATTGAAATTACAAACTCAGAATCAAAGGAATTGCATATATAAAGTCTTTTTTCTTATGACTTAATATGTGTTGAATATAAAGGAATAATTAGTTTCTTTCAAAGAAATGTTTGATTGTTTTTTTTAATTAACGTCACACTAGGAGCAAGTCTCACTTTTAACGACTGACCTCATCATTTTGAATCTCGGTCAATTGACGAGGATGAAACCCGAGCTGGAACCCCCTCTCCTAACTTGCACATCACATCAATGGGAGGACTTGGGCCCTAACAGATTTAACATGCTTCAGCCCCGGCTACACAACATGTCTTTAATGCCTTCATGGTCACGCCTACGGCTCGACGTAAACGGCCTCAACGAATCAATCGACTTACCCACTAGGCTACTGCGGCCCCACTGAGAAACGCGGATTAGCCTTCAAATGATTATTTTACAAACTACATATTCAGGGCTAATTAATCGATTGCTTTTATAAAAGTTGCATCAGAAAGAATGCGAGGGCTATCAGTGACGGACCTCATAATTTTGAGCTTCTGTCAAATGACGAGGACGACACCTGAGCTGGCTCATAACTCTTCTAATTTCCACACCACGGTCTCGGGAGCACTTTGAACTTCGACATATTTAATGTCCATCAACTTCGGCTACACGGAGGGTATTTAGAGGCAATAAGCTCGTACCCGGGACCCAACGAAATCTACCGGCCTCTAGTAAGAGACCATGTACTTTCGGCTACCACGGCCACGACATTTTCAAGATTCACAGAGATTTGTGTTTACGCTTATTCCATGTCCTCTGTCAATCTTACTGAGTACGACGGAAACTTAATTGATAGTTGAAACGAATCCAATTGTATTTTGATCCAACATCAAGAATATTATTTAGTGAAATAGCAGTAAAGGCATCAAACAAGAGTAACTTTTAATTTCGCAGTCGTGAAGCTAGGTTAAAACCCACGATTTGATGAAAACCACCGGTCGCGAGCCTGCAACCATGACCCTTACGCTACTGCGGTCAAAAAGTGAGAAGAAATGAATGTTTGGAACGGGAATTTGTTTAATGGGGAATTCTCAGAAACACATGCAGCAGATCCAATATATAAATGTCTGTCGCAAAGTGTCACGTGTATAGGAATGAAGCGAAAAAGGAGATCAAGAAAGAGATCTTGAGAGCAAGATAGACAACTTTTGTGCAAACTGCTTCTAGTCAAAAAAAAAATATGTATAAATCTTTAGCACGAGATTTGTGTGCCCATGAACGCCAATTTACAAGCCTGTCGGAGTTTAAGCAGTAAACATTTCAGAATGAGCACTTTTAAAACTTCATTCGCTGCAAACCTTATTTCGAAGTAAATATGACCCGGTGTTCAGATTAATAAGAAACAGTCGTTTTCAAAAATTTAAACTATAAAGGATAAACTCTTTTCCTCTATATTTAAATCGAGGATAAAATAATTTTTTTTAATTTTTCCTCATTAATGTTTGAAAGGTATATTGTGTATCTGTAGTGTACCAAATTTCTCTAGATGGTTTCAATAAGCTGATAATTTTTCTTCTATTTATTAACCTTTGAATAATCTATTATTCTGAAGAGAAAAAAAAAGTTTCCAGATATTTCTGAGACGCATTATAGTTGTTATTTAAACTTTTACGATTTTTTCTATCGAGCATTACGAACAACAGTTAAAACTGCTAAATCTAATTTTATCGATTTAAAAAAACAACTACTGACTTAAATGCTTACTCATGCAAAGTAACCAGAAAAAAAATATAAAAAACTTTAGATTGTTTACAAAATGCAAAACCTTAGCATTTTAAATAAACTCATGAATATGAAAAGTTGACAAAATGCAGCTTAAAGTTTTGATGGTGAAAGAAATGACATAGCACAATGTTAACGATTGTTTAATTCCCACCTGGATAAATGATATTTTTTACTTTCATTTAGAAATATTTTAAGATTATTATAATATAATAAAGTATTTTTTGATAATTTAGTAAATTTAGATAACTAATATTCTTTAATCATTAAATAAACTAATTTATCGGTATTCATCTATCTACACCAAGCGAAACGAATTAATCCTAAAAACTAGCCCATGTTGTTTACACTTGTTAGTAAGGGTTTACCAAAGCTTTTACAATCAAAATGATCTGTACTTATGGAAAGTACTTTGGAAATATATTTGTGTCGATTTTCCTAATATAAAATATCCACATAAAAGTAAAATTGACATGCGGAATCATAATTTTCAACTTAATATATAAGAAAATAAAACAACATGGTTAAAAAACAAGTTTTTTAAACATGGGATTTCTTTGAAATTTCACAAATGTTTCTTAATATAAATTTCTATACATTAAAATTTCACGAGAGTTTAGTTTAATTTACTGGTTTCAATATTCAACTGTTTCTCGTTGTAAGCAAATGGAATTACACTCTTGTGCAAATTAATTGAAACAAACTATTTTTTTTTCTTGAATTTTAAATTTATTCCTATTGTTCTCGAACAGTCATACTGAAATATGATAAAATATGCATGGGATAAATAAATCCGGTTTTTACTAACAATTTACACAAATCAGAGGGGTTCGGAGAGTACATTCGCAGGTACTTCAGAAGATGAAATCTCCATTTATGATCATATCATCTGAGAGTTCACAGTCTTCAGAGACGGGTGTGAAGCCGAGATATCGTACAAAGATTGTTACTCTCTCTGAACATACGTTAAAGTCTAATAGAGGTTTAGAAGGTAGTTGGTGTTATAATTGCAACCTTGATCTGTATCATAAGACAAAACAAAATACTGAATCCATATTTTCTAGACGGAGAGGGATATGTGGTGTAAAAAAGAAAACATCGCAAAGAGGTGACACTTTTCTTCTTACACGCTGTAAAAATTGCCATGATATAAATATTATAAATGATTTTAAAAATTTGATGAAATTCATGCACAATCGTGTTCAATTGTTAATACAGAGTCCAGGGAATCATAGTATGTTCTGAAAACTTTTGAACGAGTTTAAATAAAAAAAGCATTTCAAAACTGCATTTTCTCACTCTCTTGCATAATGAGCCACAAAAGGCAAGTGAGGGAGAGCAAAACTTGTAAAGTATGAAACTGAAATAGAAAATAGAAAAAAAAAAAAAAAAAGGTAAAGTTTGATTGAAAAGATGGAGGATCGAAAATAGAGAAGGATCGCTCGGGTATTACCCGGGGACTTGTCACCCGTATTTACCAAAGAGAGTAAAAACCATAAGAAAAAAAAAAGATCCCTAAGATTCCTCGAGGTCATGATGCCCAAACCTACCGAAAGAAAGGAAATCTCTGAGGTCCTTTCAAATAATTTCAGGAACAGTGTGCCCAGGTACACACCAGACACTAGGTACGTATCTTTTTGTAGCTTCTTTCGACATGCTTGATCTACAAAAGGACTATACTTTCACTCCAGATTACCACACGGGTGATGACGACTCTCTAAAGAACAATGAGAAAAATGTCTCGACTGTGATTATGTGGAGAATCTTCAGCAAAATAAATGCAAATTAAGTTTCTTACTCTAATAATTTTAGAAATAAATACTTTAACATAAAACTAAACTTTCAGTACAACACAATTACTTGTAAAATATTGCAATATCTCCGAGTAATAATTAATCTTTTACGTTAAAGAAAGTTGCTTTATTTTACGGCTTACTGAAATCACACAAACCAACATCAATTCTTCTAACTTATAATATTATGAACAAAAGGAACGCTAAATATGCAAAACTAATTTTACACGCAGACCTCGGTTATTTCTTAGAAATAATTAAACCTTATCTCTAACCCAACAAACAAAACACTTATTCATATCTTAACAAAAAATACATGATTATGAGTTTATATGCTATTTCATTTCACAGCACGCCGTATGTATAAAACAAATAACATTGTATCAGTCACAAAATAGAGATGTTTGCCTTAAAATAATGATGCAAATGAACATTGATATCAACATGAATAAAAAAAAAGCGTTCTTCCCAACCTGCGAAATTATGCTTCCATTATATTTCTAAGACAACGAAAGAAATCGCAATAGAAGAGGGTTTTTTTCTAAAAAAATAAAAAGTATAACTTTACTTTCATTGAAGCAAACATGACGCTTAGAATCGAGCAATACAACAGAACCCATACGTAACTTATATACATTTTATTACATTTAAACATACAACCTAACAAAATACACATACAAGTATATAAAAAGAAAATGTTTACAATTAAAAAAATTAAAAGAATAAAAATTGTTTCGTACAGAAAGGATGAAACACAATTCAGATGAATTTTCATGCTTTGATTTTCAGAGATTAGCTCCATACACCGCATTCGTCACAACTAAATACTCAGAATAAAAAATTCTGTTTTGTTCAATTTCACAAAAGTGCTACGAATTTTTAAGTAAATAATTCAATGACATTTTAGATTAAAATATTGAGAGAACTATTTCTTGCATATTTCAGAAACAGAAGGTTTTTCCTTTGCGTGAATACGCAAATGTTTTTTTAAATCATTATTCCGGGAGAAAGTATTTTTGCATGTTTCACAGTTATAAGGCTTTTCCTTTGTATGAATTCGCAAATGGGTTTTCAAAACATCACAACGAGAGAAACTCTTAAAGCATATTTCACAATGGTAAGGCTTTTCTTTAGTATGAATGCGCAAATGTTTTCTTAAATCACTATTCTGACAGAAAGCCTTATTGCATATTTCACAAATGTAAGGCTTTTCTTTTGTATGAATACGCAAATGTTTCTTTAAATTACAATTCTGAGAGAAGGCCTTATTGCATATTTCACAAAAGTATGGCTTTTCTTTGGTATGAATACGCAAATTTACTTTCAAATCGTAACTCTGAGAGAAATTCTTAAAGCATATTTCACAAGTGTAAGGGTTTTCTTTAGTATGAATGCGCAAATGTCTTTTTAAATTACAATTCTGAGAGAAAGCCTTACTGCATATTTCACAAATGTAAGGCTTTTCTTTGGTATGTACACGCAAATGTATTTTTAAATTGCCATAACTCGAGAAACCAGCCTTGCAAAAATCACAAACATAAGGTTTATTTTTCGTATCATTTCGTAAATGGATATTTAATTTACCTTTGATAGAAAATGATTTGCTGCAAATTTCGCAAGAATAAGATTTATACTGTGCATGAATACGTTGATGTTGTGTTAGATTTTGCTTCCGGAAAAATGATTTGTTGCAAACACAACAGACATAAGTTTTTTCTTCTGTATGATTTATTAAATGCTTCTCTAAGACTTTCTTGTGGGAAAATACCTTTCGGCAGAATTCGCATTGATAAATTGTTTCTGTAATGCGATTAATTAAAAGTGACTTCATTGTTTCTTGCCTAGTAAAACTACTACTCAAATCTTGCTTAGATTTAAAGTGAATATTTAAATGTTCATGAAATTATATCTTCGATATAAATTCCTTATGAGAGATATCACACAAAAAAGACTTACCATTAGCATCCATTAGTATCCGAAAATGACTAAATTTTCAATACAAGATTGCTTTCTAGAAAGGATGTAGTGAAATAGCAATAGAGGCATCAAACAGCAGAGGTTTTTAATTTCGTAGTAGTGAAACAAAGTTGAATCCCACGACGTGACGAAAACCACCGGTTTGCTAGTCCACGACCTTGACCCCTAGGCTTCCGACGTTGCAAAGTGATAGGAAATGAAAGTTTGGGATATTTTTAGAAACACATGCAACAGATTTGACGTAAATAAAGGTTTGTCCCAAAGTGTCACATCTACAGGAAAGAAGCGAAAAGAGAGACCAAGGAAGAGATCTTGAAAGCAAGATGGAGAACTTTTGTGCAAACTGCTATATGTATACACCTTTAGCACAAGTCTTGTGAGCAAGTGGACGCCAATTTACTATCCCGAAGGAGTTTAAGTAATAAGCAATTCAGAATTGGCTTTCTAAAAACTTGTCTCGTTTCAAACCTTATTTTGAAGTAGATATTACTGGGTGTTCAGATTAAAAAGAAACAGTCGTTTCAAAAATTTAATATATATT
>BMAW01097294.1:0-13501 GCA_019974015.1 Nephila pilipes
CTCATTATTTGATGAAGGATTGATACCGTAATAAAAGAACTTAGAATATTTTGGGTAACCATGTATTCCTTTTAAATATCTTTTCTGGTATAATATAGTCATAAATACCCTTCTATTTTTACTTTAAATTAAGGAAATCACACGGCAATTTTAGTTATAAATTACATTGCTCATAACTGATTTGTATAAAATATTTGTATACAGCTAAAGTGATTAAGTGATTCTGATCTGGTATTTCTTTTAATTTGGTAAGCTTTTATAAATTATCATTCATTCGCGTCTTGAAGATTTCTTAAATGATGTTAAAAATTCATTTCTTTGTTATCAATTATTTAATTCAGTTTAGTTAACAGTTATCACGAAATAAAATACTTATATTTAAAGCGAGTTCATTTTATTAAGAGTGAATCCAAGATTACTGTAAACATGTATTTATTGCTTAATTTGAAGATGCATTACCTCAGTGTTCTAATGAGAGCATAATTGATTTATGCTCTCCCTATTTACTGAGATTTTTCTTAAAGAAATGAAATTCTCTAGCTTTTTTTTTCTTTTTAATACATATAATTACTTTATTCCAAATTTAAATGCGCTTATAATATATAAAATATATTTTACATAATATGCGCGAATTCAATTATTCGCATAAAAATAGTAAACAAGCCGGTATTTCTTATATGTGAGTAAAGTCGGTTCAAATCTTTTTAGAATTCAAAACGATCATTTATGAACTTTAACCCTGTAATTTCGGTTCTTATGTAGAACTAAATAGCGTCAAACTTCGCTTAATCTCGGTAGTTGGGATCCTTGGTTAGTGAACCACGTGTTACAGAATTAATATAAATTAAACAATGCTCAAAATAGAATAAATGATCTATGTTACGTTTATACTCTTAGGAAGTTTGTTTGTTAATTGAAACGAAAATCCCTTATGCATGGGAAAAAAAGCTTACAACTAATAAAATTGACCAATAAAAATTGTCGAATTTATAGTTTATTTCATTGAGCCCTGAGACGTTGAAAGTAATATTTTGCAAAAAAATTCGAATTGGAATATTTTGCTTTCCGAAAATTGGGATTTATATTTAATCCAAAAATTCAAATAAGAAAAAAAAATATAAATAAAGTATTAAAATGTTCGAAGTTTTCTTATACTCATACTTCCAAACGATTAGTCGTACATTCCAACTTTTGTTCATCCCCGCTTTACTTGACTTTTATCATCTGACTATCGGAAAGACAGTCACTGCCTGTACTTTAAGATCAGGATACGTTCAGCCTTTCGTCGCTTCCTCTTCCATAAGACATTCAGAAATTGGAATTTTCTCAGATACTTTTATTTTCTTTGTACCTTATTCTTGTCCATTTGCTTCATCTTTACATGGTTTTGGATAACTCTCCGATTTTACAACTATCTCTCTGTTTAAAAATTCTTTGGTTTAAGCTTTTGAGAATCCTTTAAAATAACGTTCAACCACTTCCTTGGATATTTATCTTCCTCTCTATTTTTTCATTCGTTTCCACCTTCTCAGATTAATGACTGGTTTCGTTCCACTATTTCGGACTTTTATAATCCAGGATTCTATCCGCCTATTTTTGGAAGCTTTTCTTCAATTATTTTGTTAAGACATTTCCTTTAGTTCTGATTTTATAACAGATTCCTACTATGTATCGACACTTTTATTTTGTTTATTTTCATATGTACAAGGACCATTTGATATTTATTACTCATAATTCTAACTTCTGTCATTCAGAATGAAAGTTTGCTGCAGCGAATTGAAAAATCATGACAAATTCATCCCACAATATATAAAATAGAAAGAAAAACTCATATTAAAATCTTCTTTGAACAAGATGTTTCGACGTCATTTGAAAAAAATAAATAAATCTGAGTCTCATAAAAAGTGGATTAATTGGACTCTCGAATTTACAAACCCTGATTTAATGGGTTTGACTGTACTTTATTTCATCAGATTTCACTCACATAATTTTGTGTTATATTTATATCTTACATAAAGGAAAAATGTATCTTTTGAAAGCATTAGGCAGGGAAATTTTCAATACATTCCAATAAAAGTCCAAAAATATATTTTCTCAATACAGCTTTATAGTAATGAACAATTATTCGTAAAAATACTTTTATGTTTAATAACTAAAAAATAAGAGTATATTTTTAAAATATCATGTTCACTGTTTAGAATTATTAATAAAAATGGTGTTTAATAAAGGATATTTTGCCTAATTACGAAATTAGGATTAAAAAAAATAATCAATTTAAAGGAGAAAATCACAAAATTATTATCTACTGTTTTTGTAAGAAATTATTCATATCTTACAAAATATGAGTAATTTATCTAAGATTCCATTAATATACTAATTAATTTTCAGTATAAATATGACAGTAAGATAAAGGTGTGTATTTTAAAATAAAACAGTTAATAAATATTTTCATTAAGGTATCGCCTACCTTCGAAGAGGAATTTTTTTAAATAATTGAAAAAATAACTTTTTATATGCATTATACTATAAGATATGGTTTAAAACTTAAAATATAATGTAAAATGTGCATAAATTAAAAATTGTTTAAATATTTCAGCTCAAAAAATACATAAAAATAGCAGTAATATGGCACTTGGGCAAAATACCATAACTGAAATTTAATTAGAGATATTTCAATTCTGTAAATTTCATTATGATGAATTTAATCTAATTTAGGAGTTGTGCCTCTCTCACAATTATAAAACTGAAAATTAAGTATTTATAGGAAGTCTTACCTTAACATACAGAAAAAACGTACACATTTGTGACAAATTATGACTTTTATCATCAACAAAATACTAAGTAATCGCATTATTACAATAGGAGAAATTCAAATCCTGAATTCTCTTTCATAGAGTATTCCATGAAAATTTCATAACATTATATACATAACTTTTTTGAATGCGATGTTTTGCGCTGGAACAAAATATGAAAATCTTGATTTGGAGAAAAAGCTGAAATACATTTAAATCCAGAAACTTACCTAATTAAATAAACATTTAATAATAAAAGGCCCCTGTTTTGTGAAGTTCACTATCTGTATTACTTAAATAAGTTATGTTTTTCTTCCTGATGGCATTTAAGACTTTCCTACGCTTACATTTAACAGGTGTTGTATAACGCTTCAAATCCCTGATTCGATTGTAATCCAATCTTTTGTATCTCTTACAGTAAAATAGCCCGGATTTCCAATGTTCAGCTTATTTAAGACTTCTAAGCAGCCTTGATGTCCTACGTTAAATTGTATAATTGCATCATATGCATCCAATTCCACAGTTTTCAAAAAAACAAAACTTCCTTTGGTATTTTTATCGTTTTACACCATTAAAACATTCATTTGCATTTTGGGTCTTAGGAAATTCATCTTGTATGTTGGAAGATAATTTGATAGTGATATTGAATAAAATATCAATGAAAAACACAAACATTAAAGTTAAATTTCCTGTAACAGAATGCTACTTTCAGTTCTAAAATTATTAAAATGCTTATAACTCATATTCTGTGTAGGATAGAAACAAAATTGAAACTTTTCTAGAATGCTAAGAAATCTGGCTTTAGTAACAGATGGTAAATAAAAAAAAATTGAATTTTTGACCGAAAATCACTTTTTCAAGGTAGGCGAATACGTTAAATGTTCTAGCAATCATTCTCCTCCCCAACAAAAAAAAACATAAATATATACTTAAATTTAATATTTTTAAGTGCTTTTGAAATTACTTATGCACTTCTGTGACAAATGTTGTTTTAAATTATAAGAGTCTACCTAATAATATAGTAGCAATCATGTGTGTGCTGTCTCTAACTGCGTATAAGCCAAGTGAGAGTATAAATAACAGGAAATAGGCGATATCGTCTTAAGGCATCATTTAACTCTGTGACTGTATGGAAGCGAGGTAATCACTACTGGTCGCCTCAAAGGTGCCTTCAAACGTAATCAATGTACAATTATGAAGTTTTTATACGCGAAAAATAAAAGCGAAACTGAGATTTATTGTCATCTGCAAAATGTTATGAAATGAAAGGCTTCCTATGCACGTCAGTATTCTGAATGTTCAGGGAATTTCTTAAAGGACAAACCAGTATAGATAAATGGCCTCAACCAAATCAAGTGCACGTAATCATGATACAAGAAATGATTATAGAATCGGTGAATCACTATATAATAAAGAAATACAATAGTTTACGTCAAATTAGCAATTGAAAATCTTTTCAATATTTCCAACAGTTTTCAATGTAATGTTTTAGTAGTTGTCATAATTTAATTGAGTATCTGAAGTCTTTTGAAAATTCAAATTTATAAGAGTTAGAAAATGATTATTAACTAATAAGTAAAACTTCATGTTTGATTTGACTGACATTCAGGAAAATAGGTTGAAAATGAATAATATAAAATTATATCAAAATCAATTAAAAGAAATGTAAAAGTAATAATTAATTACCAACTAAAATTAATGCATGGTAATGCAGTTTTTAAAGAAAATCGCAAAGAATCATTCTTCAACTAAAACAAAAAATAATTATAAGATTTACAATAAATTATAAGAGTGTATAATCTTAATAACTTAAAAAAAAAACAATTTAAAAATTATATTGTGAAATTAAATTGAAAAAATAGTATCAAAAACAATTTTCATTACAACTACTTTCCTACAGTAATATGATAAACCACGCAATACGTAAAATTTTCATGTATTTCCTTAAATTAAATTTAATGCTTTTATCACATTCCTGTCCGCTTAATGACATCAAATTTAAGTTATAAAACTTTCAAAGAGAATGAGATATTTCTCTAATTTGTGCTATGTATTTACAAGTTATATTTCTTTCAGAAACTCTTGGAAATATGATTAAATTGTGAATTAAGTAAAGTTGAACGAGCAAACTCTTTACCTTATTAACTTATAAATCATAATAGTTTGAGTGTAATTTACTTCTAATTCGAAAAGCTATATATAATGTTATTAAAATTTCATTTACAAGTTTAGGACTTGTGTTAAATATAAATACGCGCACAAAATTCCTCAAAAGAAATTAATTTAAATTCATCTTTATTTGAAACATTTTTTATGAACGAAGCGGAAAAGTATTCCCAAAATTCTAAGAAATGTTAAAATATTTAAATTGCATTGTGCAAAACTTATAATATTGTCAAAATAATAATGCTTAAAAGTTAATAAAAGGCTTTTGGAAAATTTAATTCAATATTTCGTATCAAGTAGACTTTGTGAATAACACAATTTGTAATAAAATATCCATACTTTAAAATATAATGTCATTTAATAGTTTATATGTGTTTTGTATAACTGCGCTGTTCAATATAACATCAGTTTATGAAATATGCGCATGTCTTTTATCTCATTCACATGAATTCATTTGAAGGAATATTTTCCTTTTTAAAGGTACATATAAAATGAAATAAAATCAAGAACATTCTTAATATTAAAAAAATATAGAGTATATGAGAATATAAGGCAATCTAGCTAAATAATTTATTTAATATTATTGAAATAGAAATTACTGTTGACGTATTATATTAACGTTTCTAGAAACTTCTATTCGCTCAAGCTAAACATCAAGTTTTAAGAAATATTTTTGGATAAATATCACGTTTTAAAACTAGTACGTGACATCTCCTTGACATAAATAATTATTTCTCTTTTCATATTTTTAGTACCTGAGACATGAACTAAGATTGATGGTTTTAGTGGCTAAACAACCATAAGATATGGAGAAAAATGATTCATATTTTCTTTCCTTCAAAAGTCAAATGATTTTGGTAATATAGCATTAAAAATGCTGTGCATTATTTCTTAAATTATGATTGTTTTTTACTATTGATTTTTTCATTTATTAATTTATTTTGAAAATTATTCTTCAACGTACCTGAGTGTTCAACGTGTGTTCAAGCCTGTTTAAATGGCCAATTAAATCAGTGTATCAAAACTGTTAGATCAATTGCCAAAAGTGTTCATTCCAGATCAATAACCAAATAATTAAAATTGGATTTAGCATTTTAATTTTAATATGCACTGCCGGGATTTTTTTTGTTTTTGTTTTCAAATGTATGTTCGGGTTATAGAAGTTCATCTTTAGTAGCAAGCCCATCCGACAATGAAGGTTTCAAGTTTTTATGTTGAATAGTTTTTGTTTTTCCATTCTATATGACCGGTTTACCAAAATGAATATTAATTATCGTAAAGTAAGAGTACCTCCGAACCTCAGGCCTTAAAGAAGCAATTACTATCAGGAAAAGAAAATATCTATTAAAAATTCAGAAAGTGTTTTATTTTTCGAAGCAATGCATTCTAAATTACAATAACTTTGCCAATGTTAACAAAAAATAAACATAAGATTCTATCATAAAAATAAAATAATAATATTCTAGGGAAAATTAGAGCAAACGATAAATTATTAATGTAGACAGTAATATTCTTTTTGAATATTAAAATAAAAGTAGACCATAAGACGTTAAATTAAATTCATCTTAGCGATGTAAATATACCTAAACAAAAAAAAAAGTGTATTTATCTGATTCACTAGGTAATTATTATGGCAATCTCTTAAACCTAACAACAAGAAACCATATTTTATAATCAAATATTTTTTGTTGACACTATTATCTCAAAACACTATCATATTAACAATTGTTAATATTTTTTTGCGATTATAGGAAATTTTGGAAATAATATATGAATAAATAACAAAATTTCAGTATCATGATTATAATGGTTTACATAAAAGCTATCATGAATATTAACTAAGTTGATCGTTGAAGTTATAGTTATGTCAGCAAATTTTTCTCTAATAGATAATGGATATAGAAAAGAGAATAAAGAACTTATTCCAGTTACTAGAAGTTTTGCTGATCATTGTCCTTATATTTGTTACTAATACATAAGGTCCCAAAATATTAACATAGGGCATACTTCGATATCCAGATGTTCACGAACTGAGCAAAATTTGCTTTAATTTATGAGTTTTATTTTAAATTGACCAATGAACAGCGTCATTATCGCATTTAATATAATCGATTTCTGCGGAACTTCATTCATTGCACTCTAACAGGGTACAATATCATCAACGAATTTCTGCGAATTATGTGTTTCTGTTCTCTTCGCATAGCTTCCTTTTTATTCGCAATAACTTCCTTTTTATTTTTTTTCCTTTTATTAGCAAGTATTAACGTAACACCCACTATAACTTTTTTCTTTACAGATGATCATTATAGCTGCTAAGTTTGAATCAAAAGATTCCATCTAAATAAAAGAAATTTTAAATCTTAAAAGAAAACATCTTCATCCAGTTATGTATCTGTCGATCTCTGTAAATAATTTCCATGTTATAAATAACCTATTACAACAAAAAAAGTCCATTCGAGTACTTTTACTGCTCATTAGCGCCATGGATCAACTTATAAATTTAATAAAGTTTTATTAACCCTAGAATTAAAGCAACGATCATTTTGATTGGAAATCAATTTAAAAGAATTTAACTTTTTTTTATTTCTTTATTTAAATTTTTTTCAAATTTTTCCTAAAAATTTACAAATATTATATGAGTTTATTTTTGTTCATTTTAAATTACTATTTTTGCTAATATTTCTACTTATACCAACAATTATTGCTCCAGTAATTTAGATCGTATCCAAAGAGTACCATTTTTTTACATTATTCTTCTGGCTCTTTTATATATTTCCATATTATGAGGGTACACTTATCACGAAGGGGAAGGGCTGCATATTTCATTGAAGTAGGAGTGTGTAGGAAGATTAGGAGAGGAGAGAGTGAGTAAAATACCGGCTTGTGGAATTTTAGGAGCCATCTGACAGTACTTTTCCTTTGTGCCTTACAGTGCATACAGATTCAAAACAAATGACTTTTTGATTATTATTTTATTAAATAGAGCAATTCCTTCTGAATCTTTTAAATGAGACAGCGTAAAGATATTTAAGATGTAGAAGAAGTTATTAGAAAAATAAACTTAGCGGACATAGGGAGTTAGCAGCAAGTTAGCTGCAAGCATTGTTTATAAAAAAAATGCTTGCATTTCGACTAATTGGGGAAAGCTGTCATTTTCCAGACAAAGTAGTTTTTATGTACTGCTAATGCTTTTATTTTTCTTATGATCAAATGATGAATACAATCCTCAAATATTATTATTCTTACTCCAAATATTTATTACAATTTTTATTAATCTATAACTGTTAATAATACTTATGTTTTGTCTTGATACATACATAAATAAGTGTTTTTGGAAAAACTACAATGACTTGTTTGGTATGATGGAAACTGTTGGAATGGTAAAGATATTTCAGCGGTCAAAAAGTAATTATTCAGTGATATATGCTTCTAACTTTGATGTTTATGTATTTTTTTTTATCTGTTACTGCATTTAATCTGGATATAAAAGGCATTCCAGTAACAAAATTAGAGTGTATTGGATACATTCAGATAAAAGGAGAGCACGTTTGCGAAAACTGAAGAAAAAAATTTCCAAACTCAGTGATGAAAAATAAATGTCAGATTGACCTACAAAAGGACAAATTGTGGGAAGGGTATATTGAGTAACCAAACGATTGAATTGATTTCTGCATATTATGAAAATATAATCTGGCAAAATAAGGTTTGCCTGACACAGTTGTAAAACTTTGTTTGGTATTTTCTTATTCGTTCAAGAACACTTGTAAAGTTTTTGGTTCTAATTCTTAATGTAAATACCAAATTAGTTTAGTAGAAAGCTTCATTTCAAGGTGCTTTTAAACAATTGAACAAATCGCCAAAGGCAGAAATGGACTACATAAAGCCAATATTAAAAGATCTATATCATCCTAAATTTCTACACAAATGTCTACAACGCAATTAAATAATGCATCCATAAATTCGATAATTTAGAAATTATATCTGAAAGCTTTGGAATTTAGAAGAAAGGTAGTTGAAATATCTACGGATGAAGCAATAATCTATTTTAATAACGGTAACAATTTCAGCTTAAGAATAACTCATTCACTTGATTTGACTGTTGTTGATCGTGTACAAAGCTTTACGATATCTATGGATTTAAAATATATAGACTGTAGATAGATATTTAAATCTCCATACAAAGAAATTGTGATAAGATCAAATAATGTTATTTAAGACTACTCATAAAAATGTTAACAGTAAATGAAGATACATGATATAAATATATATATGTTGAATTTTAAAATATAATCCTTGTGAATAATTAATGTTGTGCATTTATACTGTAAAATAAAACAAAATAATTTAATATTTATTTTAAATGATTGAGACCAACCATAACAATTGCTTTTTGAATATCATTTATATAATTTTCAAATATACTTTATGAAAGCACTAAATTTCAGTTCAAGCAAGGGAATTCAAAGTTGACTTCATTTTCTTTTATTGTAATTTTGAGGCATAATATATTTAATTTTAATTCAAATTATTTTAACGAATGGGTATTTATTGTCTTCAAAAACTTTAGACTACTATTAATTTCCATTTATTTATTATTTTAGGAATAAAATAATGTATATATAAAGCTACTCTAAATTTTGTGTTTGATAACAGTTTTCACAGAACGTCATTTTCTAATATTACGTGCATTATATTATCAAATCCACTAGATGTACTTTAATATAACTATCACAATACATTCTAATCATATCAGGGTCTAAAATGACAAGCCAATTCTAATTTTTATTGAAGTAATTTCGAATTATAAGTAATTAAAAATAATTTATTTTAAATTTTAAAAACTTAATTTTAAAAATGTGTAATTTACTAAAAACTTAAAATCAGTGTTTGCTGTTTCGCCATTCTGATGATCGCTTTATTTCCAATGGTAAGAAAAAATATTTCAAACATATCCTGGCAACATTTTTTACAACGTTGCACGTAATCTACGTCTTATGCAAAATGAGATACAAAATATCTAATTACAATACATCCAATTAAAATAAACTTAAATTTTAAAACTGTTTATTGAATATGTTTTACTTAACCTCTAATCTATTGATTGATTTCCCTAAAATTTATATTCTAGGAAATAATTTTAAAAATATTAAAAGCCATTCAAAAATCAAAACCAGGGTCACTTTCATACCTGAAAGCAAGATCTTATTCTTGTACTTTATTAAAGTCATATAGTTTCTATAAAGGAAACCGAAATCTGTGCATCAATCGTATATAATCTCTGTCCAGGCCGACAAGGATTCTTCGCGATACCGGTCTTTTTTTCAGTTATTGGAATTCATTTAGTGGGTGTCTGACTCTCTCCTGAAGAAAGTAAATATCAGAGTTAGATTGAGAGATTTCGGATTCCTTATTGAATACAACCGTTTCCCACTCATTCCTGTTCTAATATCGATGTATCATCTTATGGGGATGTTATTAGCCAGAAATCATCATAACACTAACAGTAGGTCTTCTAAATAGACATCACTCCTGTGTACTTTTATGAAAGAAGTAACCCTTAAACTTGTCTTCTGTTACCGCAAGTTCGTGTGATAACTCAGAAGATGAGACAATCATGGTTACACCTGGCCTTAATCGACAAATATTGATCTTCATGGATCTTCAAGTCTTTTGAAGGAACTCTCCAAGGCCATCCGTTTTTGGATCTTGTCTGATAAAATTATCTTCCAAAGTTGCACTCAGTGCTCGAGATTACTTAAAGAATTCAAGAAATCTGAACTTGCGACTTTTCTTCTTGAAATATCTTGACAATTAGTTTATACATGATTTAATTCTGTATTTCATTATCTAAAGTTAAGTAGTTACTCGTTTTAGCTATTACTTTTGAGCTTTCCCTTTTGAGCTTCTTTTTTTAGCTTTTTACTTTTTTTTACCGAATGTTGCAAAATAAAATAAAAAAAAAAAAAAAAAAACCAAAGACACCAAAGACTACGAAGGAATGAAGCATGGATATCATCACTTGCTCTTATAATACATCTTCTAAATACACATCCAAAACATGCGTGGACGTTTTAGTAATATACTCAAGAGTTTGCATGTCTTTGGAATCATTAATTTTACATGTCATTCAGCACTTCATAAATACAGCTAAGAATGTCAATGCTCTTAATTTTGTGAACACTAATATTTTCTTCTATAACAATCGAATCTGATAAAAAATGGGGAAATGATGAAAGCACTTAATACTTAATTATTTCAAATTATATTTCATTTTGTTTTTACTGTTTATTTTGCAATGTTGTTAAAATACAAAATTAATATGTCAAAATGCTGAAAGCTTTATTAAGAATTATTTTTAGGTAAATGCGTACTTGTAAATTAAACAAAAATATTCTCTAAAAATAAAATTGCTCAAATTAAGGAATTCATACATTATATAAGAATTAATTCATGGAATTTGGTCGAAATGAAGCTGAACATGTAGTGTAATAAGTGTCACTTCGTTATTATCATCATATCATTAGAATGGTAAGTCAGTTATTATCAGCTACTTCCGTAGTGCTATTATAAGATAACCGGAGATGTTCTAAATGGAAGGAATTGCGTGCAGTAATGACTTCTTATTCAGGGCTGCTTCCCTCGATGAATGATACCGCCATGTAAAACGGATCTTCACCAGCTTTTATTGACTTACACCATATTTACGATAACATAAAATTACAACTGTAAGAGAGTTTCTCCTATGGATGTGAAAATAGATCAAGTTTAAACTATAATGAATGTTTGAAATGAAAAAGTTTCTTATTAATAATTAGGAATGTTTTAGTTGCAAGAAATGTTTGGAGAATAACACATGGAAATAGCATTCATGCCGTCTACAGCTCTCTATATACAATCAGTGTCCTAATAAAGATAATTTGAATTTGATTTTTTAGAATTTATGTTTTGTATACAAATAAATGTAGGATAAAGTTCCATATTGTTTATGGGAGTATATAATCATAAGTTGAAAGCCAAGTAACTAATTATATTTTGTAAAATGCTGCATTAGAATACCTATCAATGGTTTACATATTTCTTACCAAGATAAAAAGAGATACAAAAAAGATCTATTAAAATATTTGAATTTATTAGTTTGTAAATAATTTATATTATTTACACAATATGCGACAAAAAGGCATTGAATTCATCAATCTCAAAGAAATAATATCAAGTTGTCATTGATAAGGAAAATAATACCACCTTACAAAATAATTAATGTATATACATAAAGACAATACTGAAGGTTAACATTGCCAAAATTAAAATTACGATATTTGTAAACTATGTGAAGCCTACAATTCATGTCAAAGATTTGAAGGCATGCAACTAGACTTCCTCATTGACTAATACATCGTAAGACACATAATGCAAAATATTAAATACGTCTGATCTGAATCATATCATTTTCCTCTCGTAAAGTTTTTATTTCAATGTAAATTTTTAAGTGGAACTTATCAGTATAAGAGAATTGTTTTTCATCATAATTTGATATAGTTTAATTTGATGAAAATATTCCTTGAATGCCAACATTAAATAGATTTTTATTTTAAATTTGAATTACATAAAATAGCTGTGTCTGAAGTTTTTAAAGCCAGAAAGATATTTTTGACTTAAATGTGTTAAAAGGTTTTGGGGACATATTTTCCCAGAAATTCTACAATTTTGGTACATGTTTCAAGTTGTACTACTAAAAAAATAGAAAGGAAACAGATAAACAAACAACTTGAAAATAACATTATTTTAAATCAACTTTTATCATTTTAAATGCCTGAATCAAAAAAAAGAGAGAAAAAAGACAATTCTCTTGATATCTCTTTCATCAAATAAACAAAACCACTGAACTAAAATATTAGAAGTAAGCTCTCAAGTACGTAAATCTCTTAATCTCAAGTAATACCTGCATGTATGCCTAAAAAGAACTTCACCAATAACTTTAATAATACGATTTAAAATTTAAAACTTCATCATTCAAAAATTTAAATTTCGAAATGGTTGGTCTTAACATTTATATATATATATATATATATATATATATATATATATGTGTGTGTGTGTGTGTGTGTGTGTGTGTGAGAGAGAGAGAGAGAGAGAGAGAGTGTATGAATGTGTGTGACAAAATGACGACTTACAAAATTTTATGTATTTAAAGAATTAGGGAGTCGAAGCCAAGTTCAAGCTCAGCTATTCTTTTTATTCCATAGTCAGAGAGAGAAATTAAAATGCCTTATGACTATAGATACAAACCCTTCAGTTTCATGAACAGTACAAGAGCGCAGAAGAGTTAAGAAGAGCATAATAATTTTTAAACATTTTATACTCGTAATATCGCAGCACAGTGCCGCAATGCCGTTGAGTAACATGCGGATATAACATGCAGTGCCATGCAGTACGGTAACATGCAGTGCCGTTCGCCGCAATGCCTATATATGTATATATATATATATATATATATATATATATATATATATATATATATATATATATATATATATATATATATA
>BMAW01097295.1:0-33501 GCA_019974015.1 Nephila pilipes
GAAAAATTATTTTTCCTGTCATTTTTAAAAACTTTTCTTTAGAAAAAATTCATTTTTATTTTAATATTACGATTTTGACTGGAAAAAAGCATCCTATATTCATTGTTGAATACGATACCGAGAAATACAAGATAGTTTGCATGTTTTGAAAAAAGTAATGATTAGTACAATGCCAGCTTGACTAGATTCCTACAGTCCGTGTCCAGAAATACCGCAATGCTCGTGTCATTTTCACACGCTTAGCGTTTACCCACGACCTGTGACTAGTGACCAATATTTTTTACAAGAGTAGGAATGGAGTATTATTATACACGATGGTTAAATTTGTGAAATAAAAACTGAGATTTCTTTTTTCAATTATATTTTAAATTAAAATTAACAAAGTGTAATTTTTTAATATTTTTATTTTAAATAAATTTTAATCCTTAAAGTTATATTTTTTTTCTTAAATGAATTTTTTCGATATGAATCTAAATTTTCTTCCATAGCGCATTCACTGCAGAACAACTTGCTCCAAGCCAGAGGTCTTCAAATTGGATTCATTGGACTTTGACAGGGGTTCCGCAAGAGATCACTATATTTGCTTAATCAAAGCGCCAGAATTTAGTAAATTTTAATTTTTTATAGAAGATTGAATTCTCGAAAGCAGTTTGCATGTAAAAATAAATATAAATAAACATTATAAGGATAAAATAAATTCTTAAATTTCGTAAAAGTCACGTGTTTCAAATACATTAATCGAAACGCATTAAGTCACATATTAGTGTGCGTTCTTTGGCTCAGGGGAAGAATCACCCACTGATTTAATTATTTTCAAGGTATACAGTAAAATTGGCGCCACTCTTTTAAAAACTGAAATTTTGAGCAGAATTTATTTTGAAAGATAATATTCAATGCTTTGGTAATTTGTATAATATTTTAGTAGACGGTAATGCTGATCCCGATAAAAATGTAAAAATTAGATTGGTCAAATATATATCAGACCTGCAAAAAACATTTTTTGAATCCTATTCAAAATGATAAATTTTTTTTGGATTCAAAATCCTTCTCAAGACTGTGAATCCTCTGAACTCCCGATAAAAGAAGAAAACCTCTGAACTCCCAATAAAAAAATAACTGCGTTTTTATCAATTTGATTGATATATCAAATTGATATACACTCAAATGAAACTAAAATTTAGTTAATTTGATACTATGTATTTTTTGATTTGCGTTTTCAAATTTTAAATACATATTCGCATTTTATCTTTTAACGGAAAATTGTCATCGATAACTACATCTTACATATCAGTTATTACAAATTCGGCTGCGAGAGAAATTTTTTCCCTTTTAATTTTGTCTTTCAAAATAGTAAACTCAAAACACTTTAGTTCAATGAAGTTGAAATACATTTTCTCAAAGTATTTATAACAAATTTTGCAAGCAATTTTAAATTTTATAAATGTATCCTTAATCCCAAGATTATAACCCAACAAAATTGATGATGCAATCCCGTTCGGTAAACAGAAAACTTCTGATAGGAATACAATTCCCTACTAAATCAGGGAGGCCAAACTTTTTTTTATGATAAAAACTGCATTTAGATGGGATTAGTATTTCTTAAAGTCATACTAGAAGCAACACGAAGGCCATTGGTGACGAATCTCATAATTTTGAACTTCGGTCAAGTGGCGAGGACGACATATGAGCTGGCATACTCTCTTTTAATTTCCACACCACGCCAACGGAAGGACTTTGGGCTCCGACATATTTAATGTGCATTTGCCCCAGCTACACGGCAGGTCTTTTGCTGTCAAGGATCGATCCCTCGACTGAACGAATACAACCGATCACAAATCCGAAACCATGACCACTAGGCTACCGCTGCCACACGTTTAGATGGGAATAGGTTGGAACTTTTAAAAGTTTGCATAAAATTTCCATTATAGTTTATAAAATTTTTAGGTGTACAAAAGGATGCAAAAAAATATTTTTGTAGTAGAAGTTTTAAAAGGAATATAGTTTCAAAATGGAGAAAGGTTTTTAAAAATAATAGAGTTTTTAATGGAATAAGTCCATTCTAAAATCCTTTGTTATTAAATTGTATTAAAAATTACGATTCTTAATTTTATATTTGTAATTTTTATTTTTTTTCCCTGAAAACTGTAATTGTCAGATTGGTATTCCCCAAAACTGCAGGGGCCTAAGCTTTTGCACAAGTTGTTCCTATCTAAGGCTCACTCTACCTTATCAAGTGAATATGCCGTATTCTGTTCAAAATTATGGCACTGCAGATTGCATTTTCCATCTATTTTAGATGCTAGTTTTATTTCTTCTACACCAATATAATAACCATGTACTATTTAATTTAAAATTATAATTGAATTTAAAATTGTAAAATTTTTAACATTTACGACAATGTCTCTTGTATCTATTTTTTAATAATTTCTGAACGCATCAAAATATTATTTTATTATGTTGACGCTTTATTTAATATTACGTATAATATAACAAAGAAATTTCGAACTGAATTATAAAATAATTATTTCAGAAACTATTGTAGATATGCACATAACTTTTGTATTCAGAAGTTTTAGCAACTCTGTTTTGCTTCCAAGCAAAAATTTTATTTTATATTCATGAAATTTTTCAGTATATTTTTGCTCATAATGTGCATTTTTCAAATGAATTGTACAAAACTTACAGAATATATGACAATAAGCTAGCGATGAAATGTATTAAGTTTTGAATTTTATATTTTAAATATTCATAGAATTGTAAGTTTTTTTGATTAATAATTTTTAATTGTGTATGGGCCATACATAAATATTTATTTTCGTAATTTGAAAAACAGATTTTCAGGGTAGCTTATGTAAAATTAATAGTTGTATATTGTTAAGATTATGAAAAATGTCCAGATTTTAAATACCTGTACTTCAGTTATCCTCTAACAGAAGATAAATTATAAGGGATTTTACACATATGGATATTTTTTAAATTTGAATCTTCAAATAATTAGTAATCAAAAGTATCTGTGCTAATGTACAGTTGCCACTTACGCGTATGAACAAATATAAAGGCGTGCTGACGCTTTTAATTGTTAATTATTCGAAAAATCAAGTTTGAAAAATTTGAATTCGAAAGCGAAAACTTATTTATCTTCTCTTTGAAGAAAGCTGTAGCTCAGTTATTTAAAATTCGGATTTATTTCGGAACTTCATATTACATAACTGGGGATCGTGTGTAAGTTAAGCTGCCCTGAATACCTGGCTTTGAAATTGTGAAAAAAACTAATAGATTTAAAAAAATTTGGTTTTTTTTGTTGTTGTTATTTTTATTAATGCATTAAATTTTTTTAAAAGTAATGAAATACAGAAGCTTAAAAATTATTCATTTGTAATAATTGAAAAAGTTAAAGCGTTTCTGATTTTGACTCGTTCGTTTTTTTTTAAATTTTTGACACTTTATTATGAAATAATTATCATTTTAAAAACTGAAAAAGTAGTGATTAATGTAACACAAATAAAACAATAGCATATATGCATTGTTTTCATACATTCTTTGAATTTAAACACAGATATTTTATAGTTATATATTTAACGATGTTTTCAGAGAATTATAGATATAATATTAAAACTTAACTGTATTTTATAAATTTAATGTAAGGGGGGGAAGTGAGTTTTTAGCAAGCAAAGAAAACATAGAAAAAGTAATTTGTCCAACTAGATAAAACAGTAGGTTTCCATCTCCCCCTAAATTTGTTAAGCCTTCAAATGAATATTAATTGAAAAATGTGATTAAAATCTAGTTAATTTTGTGATGGAATTTTAAAGCGTTTTTGGATTGGTTTAAATAAAATATTTTTATCGCAGAAGCTAGTTCAAAGAACGCACGCGCATTTCTTTCAAATCCAATAAAATCTAAAACAAAGATGACCTACAGACACTTGCACTTGAAAGAAAATCTTACCCTCCTTCTCTTGAACGAATGTCTCAACGGAAAATGTCTCAAGGGCAAGAGCGGGGGTTCCTGAATGAGCCATAAAATTTCCTGTCAAAGTTCATTGTGTGTCCGCAACACTTCCCAATTACCTAACAAGATGTAAACCTTTCAAAAGGGAAAAAAGGAATTGCGGAGACACCCATTGCAAACGATCTTGAAGTCTCCTGTGGAGGCTGGAAAAGACGGCTTCGCCGCTTTCGGTGTGTTCACAGCCAACACGAGAAAAACCGGCTTAAACGCTTTTGGAATATCTCGAACCGGACCGGAAAAACCGCACAAAACACTTAGAGGGTTAATAGTGGGGGTAATTTTGTTGAATAGTAGATTAAGGTATAGCTTCTCTTATCAAAATAAAATAGTAGATAAAACCGCATTTGTTTTTTCTAAACATCAAAAACCTACTTACTTAAAAACTTGCAGATATTATTGTAATTAAGAATCGAATATTAAGCAAAATGATTCAAATACTTATATATCAAAAAACCTGAAATGAAAACTATAGGTTTATTGATTTCTTTTTGAAAAATACTTGCAATGTACCAGCTGTATAAAAATCGTAAAACTTTATTAAAAAAAAAGGTAAAAGGTTGTTTTCAAACCAATCACAGTTTCTAATTACATGTCTTGATGACAGTTTTTAACATTGCATTTCCGAAACGCATGTTTCAAAAAATATAATTTCAAGGCATGTGAATTATAACTTTTGTGCTTCTGAGGTAAAATGTTGATTTTCTGAAACAATTTAAGGGTTTCTTTCTTCTGTTATTGGCAAATCACCTCTTCCCCACACAACATGACTTTTAAAAGTTTAGATTAAGATGAAAATAGACAGAAAAAAATCCAAATACATAAAAATGTTACGAAAATAACTAAACTTTTTCTCAACTGCTGAGATCAGGAGCGATGTATAAATCATCAGCATCGAGTTACCAGAATTGTTTTTTTATTTATCTTGAGTGATTTCTTCTACGTTGTGGTGTGGTGGTTTGAATAATACCCATATATCTATTTTTATGAAAGGTTGAATTTCACGTATATATCTGCTAAGTTCTTTATTTTCTCTAAGAACTCGACAATTTTTGCACACTGAGTCATTGCCTATTATTCCAACTTTTTCCCATTTTAAATAAGTCTGATACATCAAAAACGGTTGACAAAAAGAAAAAAAAAACGTTCCATCTTTCCCTTGAGTTTATTTTTTTTTTCTGAGACAGATTCTGTTTTTTTGCATCAGAGCTGGAATCGTTTTTCAAGCTCATTACCAACTCACTACTCACTTACATACTCTTAGCACGACGAATGTCTTATTGATTATTTAATCGGGAATTTTTTTTTTATTACCAATCGGTACAATAATTGATGATGACAGGAAACATCGAAGTATCTCATACTTAAAAAGTAAAAGGGTAAAAACTGTCACAACAGTGGTAATAAAACACAATGGAATATCGTCATTAAAGAAAAAACTATATCTTCCTATGACTAAACAAATTGACAAAACTCTTTGACATGTCAATAGAACAAGATTAATGAAATTTAGAAATGACTCCTCCTTCAACAACATGCAGAGTTCCACAATAAGATACATTTTTAAATAATGAAATAGACATATATCATGGGAATATTTCTATTTTCATTCAAACTCCAATATTATGCTAAACTGCGGAAGATGCATTATGGTAAGTGTTATCGACTGTACGTATAGTTTATATTTTTTTTATGATGCTTAAGGGGTGTCGGAACGTCAAATTTTTCAAAAAATCATGATTTGAGATTTTTTTATTTCCAAATTGTATAGTTTTTCACCTTTCTAAAGATACCTTATTTTTATCTCTACGATAATTAGAAGCTTCAAAAACTTAGTTTTAAATAAATATTGAAACGGGGCCACGCCCATTTAAAGGGCCAAAAAATGTAAACAACGCACTTCATTTTTGGACGATAGTACTATGTGCTACTCTAAATGAATTTTTTTAAACTTTCGTTATAAATGAGCCTTTCTTTTATTTGCATTTGCTCTTAAGAAGTTTCACTGTATCTGTGACTGATAGATATTTGTTTATACTTGCATAAGCACGTTTAAGTTCGACTACTACGAGCTTGTTCATTTTAGTTAGTGTTTGTTTCAAAACATATAACTGAATCATTACAAATGTTTGTTGTTCTTTTTAGTTAGTGTTTGTATCAAAACACATAGCTAAATTATTTTAAATTGTTGTTTTCAAGCGATTTTATCATGCCTAGATCAAAGACAAGTGTTTTTAAAAAAAGAAAAGGACATTTTAAAAAAGGCAGATGTAAAAATGCGAGTGAAAGTAATGACTATTCTATAGGAATTAGTGATGTAGCAAAACATTCCAAGGAAGAAATAAATGTATCTTCCAGTGAAAAGAAGGTCAAAAATATGGATACATCATATTCGAATGATACTTATTTTGGTTTTAGGAATGTCATTATGGATATCAATCTTTTAGCCTATGCACTTTTTGAAGCTGTAAAATGTTTAAAGTGTGGTAAACAAGGAATTAGATTGTTACAACATGAAAAAAACTGTGGTGAAGCTGTTCAGTTTGATATAAAATGTCCTTCTTGTGATTATAAATATACTTTTTATAATTCTAAGCAGTGTGACAATAATTTTGAAGTCAATAATAGGTTAGTTTATGCCATGCGATGCATAGGGAAAGGGGCTGAATCTGCAGTAATGTTTTGCGGTATTATGAATCTTCCACCACCACCTACAAAATTTACAAAATTTAATAATATTTTACTGCAAGCAGCTAGAGAAACTTGCGAAGAAAGTATGGCAGAAGCAGTTCATGAAGCTGTTGAAGAAAATGAAGGAGGAAGAGACATTGCTGTTGTGGTTGATGGTAGCTGGCAGAAACGAGGCTTTTCTTCGAAGAATGGTGTAGTGACAGTTACAAGTGTGGATACAGGTAAAGTAATTGATGTGGAAATATTATCCAAACATTGTATTTGTCCGAACAAAACTAAGCATCTTCAAAACTGTAAAAGAAATTTTGTTGGTTATAGTGGCAAAATGGAGGTGACAGGTGCTCTATCAATTTTTCGCCGTTCTGAATCGAAGTACAATGTTCGATACACAAGATACTTGGGGGATGGAGATTCAAAGCATATGATTCCATTGTAGAGAACAATGTGTATGGGAACGAGTGTGCAGTGACAAAATTAGAATGTCTTGGACATGTAATGAAGAGAATGGGGACACGTCTTCGGCGCTTGAAAGCAAAGATGAGAGGTCAAAAGCTTTCAGACGGTAAACCTTTGTCTGGCAAAAACAGGCTGACAGAGGCAGAAATTGATCGTCTGCAAACCTATTACGGTCTAGCCATTCGAAGAAATTTGTCCAGTGTAAAAGATATGCGACAAGCCGTGTGGGCAATATTTTTACACAAACTGTCGACTGATGAAAAACCTCAGCATGGATTTTGCCCATCTGATGCCGATACATGGTGCAAGTTTAGAAAGGCAGAGTTGCTTGGGGAAACCTATCATCATAAAAACAGTTTACCTGTTGCTGTTGTGGAGGCTATGCGACCCATTTTTAGGGATTTATCCAATCCAGAACTATTGAAAAAGTGTTTGCATGGCTGTACCCAAAACCCAAATGAAAGTGTAAATAACGTTATATGGTCTCGTGTACCAAAGAAAACTTTCGTACATATAGAAGCCCTCTCTTTAGGTACGTATGATGCTGTATCTTCGTTCAATATAGGTAATGTATCAAAACTACAAATTTTGAGAAAATTGAACATTGAGCCTGGTGACTATACGATACAGGCAATGAAACGTCTCGACAAAGAGAGGCTGTTAAAAGCTCGATATTCTTGTTTACAAAAAACAAAAGATGTTAGAAAGGAAAAAAGGCTCAAAAGGAAAAGAGAGGATGATGAAATAAAAAAAAATGTGGATAATTTAGAGTATGGGCAGGAATGTTTTGATAGGTAAGTACTTTTACGTTAAAACTCATTTATCTCAAAATGTGAATGTTTCATGTTCAATGTACCTTTTCTAAGAAACTACTGTTCATATATGTGTAATTTTTGTAGGACATGTTCATAATGCTTGCTAATATACACTGAAATGAGCTTTTTGTAAAAAATTGAAAAATGTATTTTTTGCAAATTTTTTTATATGAAAAAAGAGTGAAATTTGACAATGTCTGATATAATATTTTATAAATTGATAAAAAATTCAAAATTAGCTAAAAGCTCATTTCAGTATTATAAGACAGATGTATTTTACTTGTGTAAAAAATTTCAAACTTGTATCTATAATAGATTTTGAGAAAAGGTACATCGAAAACAGCCAATTTAACATTATCGGTAAAGGAGGTTCCGACTCCCCTTAAAAGCAGAGCATTCGATCTATATGTATGTCACAGTTAGAGGACGCCAAGTTATGTACATTTTGGAGTAAATTGTAGCTTTTTTCATCTTTTCAAAACAGCCTTTGATGAAACAGATTTACTATTGATAAGTTAATCGCTTAGAAAACACAGACAAGAGATGCCATCGTTCAGAATAAAAATCTTATTTCTGCATTTTTTGATATTGATAAGGCATACGATCCCATTTGGAATGATATTCTCAAAGATTTATTCTATAATGACTTAAGGGGTAACCTGTCAACTTTTATTCAGTAATTCTTAGAACATGGAACGAATGGAAGTAAGTCGGTTGGTTATTGTTTTAATGGGGGGCATATGTTATTGTCTGAAATGATTTTTTTTTTCAATTTGAGTTATTCAATTGTTTTTTGTATTGCCCCAAATAGTACTGTGTCCATTAAGATCTTCGATTTTTATGAAAGGCATCAGGAGCTTATTCATAAGATGATGAATGTGTCTGTTGTTAATTTGGGTGTTTGGAGGCAGTTATAAAGTATAGGTTGTAATTGATGTTTCGATAACACCTATAGCTTAAATCGCAATTTTTAAATTTATGTGAGAGACTGAGAATGCGTGGGAGGTTAGCAAAGCAACACTTCCACTTGCTTTCTGTGTAATGCATTTTCCAAAAAGCTATATTTGTGTATAAGGGCAACGATAATGGGATGGTATTTATTTAACACATCATTCAAAAATGAATAGCGTTGGAGGTCTTTGATTAAATGACTATTTGATTTGCCCTTATGGAATCAAATGTTTCGTCACTGAGCTACAAACGCAAATATAATGATATTTTATCATGTCCTTATACTCGTTCACTTCTCACTCTAACAACAAATATTCCAGATGCGTTTAAAATAAATTGAAAATAATTATACAGTAATAAAGCATGGCTAAAACGTTTTAGGGATGAGCCTATGAGTAAAACATAAAGTACAGTAAACAAATTTTGCTAGGAATTTCTCCATTAAATCTATGCAATGGTTGGCGCAATCCTCGAACCTCTCCAGATCCTACAGGAATGTTTCGTATCGTTGTCTTGAATTGTCTTTATATTGTCATATCGTTGTCATTTTCACTTTGATTTCCTCTCTTTGGAAGCCAAAGAATCTGCATTTGACAATGCGGAGATTACGCGCTGTCTTGCAGTAAGAACCAATTCTGTTCGCTATCAAGTCCAGACGCTTACATAAAATGTGTTTCAACAGCCAATTCATTGAACCCGAAACATTCATTATTTGTCCTTGGGGATCATATTCCAAATGAATCATTCATCTACTGTTAAATAAAGGCTGCCAACAACATCTTCAATCGAGATTTTCGGAACAGAAGTTTATTTACATTTTGCAAGTTTGAACCAACCCTCACCATACTTTTTTTCTTCGTTTCCAGATCACTGGAGAGACAGTAATGATTTTTTAAAGTCTTGGTCATGATTACGCGTTTGAAGAAGACCTTGACATGCAGCCAGGCCCTTTTTTTTATTCGTTGTTAGTGAAAATGGAACAAAATGAACATGCTGAACAATTTCCTCTTTTCAAAATTCCTTTAAAATTACTGTACTCTTAGTTTTTTTTACAGATGTTTAAATATTCTTAGATTTGTCTTTTAGTTAAAAGGTGACGATTTTTTGAAGTAGTGTGAACAGCTTCGAAGTTATTCAATTCAGCTGATGCAAAGACGCTCCATTTTTCGTGAATTTTATCTTCCTTTCTATATTCTGGAAATTTTCCGAGCTACAAAAAACATATTCGATTGAGACAAACAATTATCGCCAATTGCGAATTGTATCCTTTCGTAAATTTCTCTCTCAGATTTTTCACTTTTAAAATAATAATTTATCACTCACCTCTATGCCAAATATTGTAATGAGGTCTCGCGCATATTTCACTCTAACTAAATTATGGTTCTTCTTTAATACGATGTTTGATACTAGAACCTCTCCTCGTGAAAGAGCTATAATATGCACATGAACTAGTTTTACTAGTTCATGACAATCTTATTATATAAAAATAAGTGTAGTGAATTTGATAGATGAGAAGAGATAGAAGAATTAAAGAGATTAATAGGAATACTACAATGGCTCTAGAGGTTCTGAGGCGATATACTAAGCGTGTATACCCGACTCGGATTCCGTCAATAAAAAGTCCACTTTAATCTTATCCTTTGATTTGAAGTCGACTTTTTAGATATCTCCAAGAAGTTGAAAATTTTTCATTATAATATTTAGTTAAGGACAAGTTTAACTAATCGCTCTATATTGATGATTTATTTGATATTTTTTATTCAAATCATGAATAAAGTGGTTGAAGACGTTTGTCTGATTAATATTGAGTAACCATATATCTTAAACAAAACGATATTATTTCATAAAACTATGGCTTTTTTGCAACTGTTAAAATTTGATAAAATGCTAAGCGTCGCATCTTGGCGGAAGTTCAGTACAAACTAATAAACAAACCCATTCAGAAGATTTTCATTTTCGGGATTTAGCTTGTCGTACATAAAGCTATGCTGAATATATCGATTATATTTTTTCACCCTTAGAACCATTTAGCTACACCAGGTATATATATATACACGACGGTCGGGTTTTTTTCAACGTCCGATCGAGCTGCTAAGGAACCAGACAAATGGTAGTAAATGGGGATGCGCATTGGGTGACTGCGCATCTCCAATGCACATCAATAAAGCTGTTGTAATTATACCCTATGCTTTTAAGGTAATTTAAGTTCAATTGTAGGCATATAAACATTACAAATTAATGCTTCCTCCAAGTGCAAGTTGCGTAATGTTATTCACTTACTTCAAGCAAAAGACAATAATGCAGCAAAAATTCACTGAAAAAGGAACCAAATATACGGAGAAAGCTTATGAGTAATGGTGAATGGTATAGACAAATTAAAGACGGTTGAATCAACTTTCTCTATGAAGGAGAATAAGGATCCAAGTGAGTTCAAACAAACCTTCAATAACAGGAAATTGTGGCTACAGGTTTTTCAGACCAAAAACGCATCTTGCTTGTTGACTTTATGCGAATGGGGACAACAATGAATGCAGTTACTCATTGTCAGACTTTATAACGACTGTGAAGAGCCATTCATAGGAAAATATGAGGAATGCTGACTTCTGTTGACCTCATTTATGACAACATCCGCTCTCTCACTGCTGCTGTAACCCAACAGCTTCTGGAACAGTTTTAATGGGGTGTCTTTTATCATCCGGCTTACAGCTCTGACTTAGTACTTGAATTAAATAATCGGTTTCCAGACCAATGTAGACATTCTAATCAAAGTGCAAGTGTATCTCACATCATTGGTGGCAATGTTCTACGAAGAGGGGATGGGAAAGCTTCTCCATTGATATGCCAAATATTTGAATCTTTGATTTGATTATATTTTAGGTGATATATTTTAAACATGTTTGTACTTAACTTTTGGTAATAAATTCAGTTTGTTCTGTACTCTTGTCTTTTCTTTATAGTCCATCGTAAATTGAAAAAACAAAACGACCCTCTTATATAAATACAAGCTATGTCCCAAAAGTAATGATAAAAAAAAATTGAAACTTGTATAATTGGACAAATAATGAAATGTACATTATATCCTACTCAATGTGAAACTTGAGCTTTAATACAATGAGTCCTGTGGTGCTGCTGTTATTTATAGCACTGTGCAAATTCATTTTGCGAGATGCTTCAATGCTTTGCGGTCATGGTTCCTTAAACATTTTTGACTGTATATTAATCGTATCCTTTTAACTTCGTCTTAAGTTTAGAGAACGAAAGAAATTCGCTGGGGGCTCTACGGTGAATGGGGAATCACAGGGATCTTTTCATGGAAAAGTTACTCTGTCACCACTAACGCCATGTGGGGAAAGGCGTTGTCATGATGGACGATATAGCTGCTATGTTTCTCTGAGCAGTTGTCGCTCACTCCTTTCCTTATGTATTGGGCATTCCCACGTAATATTTTGAATTAAATGTCTGTTAAGATAGAACAAGTTCCTTGTGAGTCCTTAAGAATCGAAGGAAACATTTAGGAGCTTCTTACTAGTGACTGTTCATTCGAATCTAGATGAGTTTGAGGTATACCAATCTACCCTCTGTCGTTTTGCCAAAAGATTGCATTTAAAAAACCATGCTTCTTTTCTGGTTATGACCTTTTCAGGAAACTTGGGTATCTTGTGACACGATGCAACATTTCCCATGAAATCGACACGTGAATGTCTTGTTGGACAGGGATAAAAAATTCGTACCAATTTCGCAAAGATTTACTTATTTTCAACTGGCCCGTAACGATGTTATGGATGGATGTCTTAAGCAGTCCCGCCATTTCCGCGTTTAAACATTCACATAAATTACGGTGGGTGTTCAAAATATTCCTTCACTCGATCAATGCTGCCCTCTGATTTCAATGTTGGTAATGGTTCCTTCCGCCGGTATTTTTCAAACCTCAGTAGACCGTTCTCATTAGCATAGCATTACTACAAGCATTACTACAAGTTCGCAGAGCATTACTTGTAGACCTGGGTTTGTTATTAAACTTAGATGCCATAAGCTACTTTAACAATTCGATAGTTTCATTACAATTTTTACCAAATGTAACACAATACTTAATTGCATATCTTTGTTCAATATTTTGTTGCATCAATAAGAATTATGATGCGTTCACATAATGAGTCAATTTGAAGCAAATGCGGATGCCCAGACAAATAGGACCACCAGCATATATATATATATATATATATAATCGGTCAAATGAAAAGTTCCCGGCTTGACACATAGATGGCGCTACTAGAATTAAATCCATATGTTTTTTTAGTTAGCCCTAACCCTCAAAAGATACCTGTATAAATTTGACAGCTGTCGGATCATTGGTTTGTGAATTATAGCATTTTGAGTGAAGCAACTTTTGTTATTGTGAAAAAAATGGATAAAAAGGAATTTCGCATGTTGATAAAATATTGCTTTTTGAAGGGAAAAAATACAGTTGAAGCAAACACTTGGCTTGATGAAAAGTTTCCGGACACTACCCCAGGAAAATCAACCATCAAGGATTGGTTTGCTAAGTTTAGACGTGGTGAAATGAGCACCGAAAACGGTGAAAGTAGTGGACGCCCAAAAGAGGTTGTTACCGACGAAAACATGAAAAAAATCCACAAAATCATTTTGAATGACCATAAATTGAAATTGAATGAAATAGCAGACACTCTAAAGACATCAACTGAACGTGTACATCATATCATTCATGAATATTTGGGTATGAGAAAGCTCTGTGCAAAGTGGGTGCCGCGCGAGCTCACTTTTGACCAAAAACAACGACGAGTTGATGATTCGGAGCAGTGTTTGAAGATGATCAAGCATAATAAACCCGAGTTTTTGCGTCGATATGTGACAATGGATGAAACATGGCTCCAACCTTTCACTCCGAAATCCAATCGACAGTCATCCGAGTGGACTGCACACGATGAACCCGCTCCAAAGCGTGGGAAAACGCAACAGTCGGCTGGTAAGGTTATGGCGTCTGTATTTTGGGATGCGCATGGAATAATTTTCATTGACTACCTTGAAAAAGGAAGGACCATCAACAGCGACTATTACATAGCGTTATTGGAACGTTTGAAGGACGAAATCGCCGAAAAACGGCCGCATTTGAAGAAAAAGAAAGTGCTGCTTCACCAAGACAATGTACCGTGTCACAAATCAGTGAAAACGATGGCATGAATTGGGCTTCGAATTGCTTCCTCATCCACCGTATTCTCCAGATCTGGCCCCCATCGACTATTTCCTGTTCTCAGATCTCAAAAGAATGCTCGCTGGGAAGAAAATTTCGTCGAATGAAAAGGTGATCGCCGAAACTGAGGCCTATTTTGAAGCAAAGGACAAATCGTACAACAAAAATGGTATCGAAAAGTTGGAGAGTCGCTATAATCAGTGTATCACCCTTGAAGGGAATTATGTTGAATAAAAAAAACTAATTTTGCTAAAAAAATGTGTTTCACTACAGTAGGTCGGGGACTTTTCAATTGACCTGTTATATAGCTTCTAATTATTTTTAAGAATTATAATATTTATAAATATATATATATATATCTAAATAATTTTTTATTTGGGTATTTTAGTACTTAAGAAATCATATAAAACATGACAATAAAATATAAATAAAATAAAAAGAAATCTAATTAGTTGTGGAATAGCTTATATCTATTAACATTTTTATAAACAAAACTATATACATGATTATAATGTTATTTTGTTCAGATGTTTTGATGACTTATATCATTTTTCAAGATAATGATAATCCCTAGATGTTAAATTTAACTGATCTTATTATCCATCGCATTTAAATTTCATTTAGATTAATAAATGGTATTGAAATTGAGTATTTAGAAAAAAAAAATATTGATAGTTCAATTTACAGTAAGATTTGATTAAAGAGAGACCTTCAATTTTCATATCAAGAGGAAACTTTTTTGAAATAGTAATTTACATAATTCAATCTTTAGATATATTATATATAGTACATTTTTATTAGAAATTTTATTTATATTAAAAAAATTAACTAGGAATAAATTAGATGCGGTTATTAATTTCAGAAAATTTTACAAATGTTTATTAATTTTCTTATTATTTCTTAAATAATGCATTTATAATATGAAAGTTAAAAGTTAAAATAAGTAATATTATTCAACTTTTGAGAAAAAAAAATTTAAGAATATTTGTAATGATCAATTAATTTCATTATTAAAGTTTAAATAATAAGGTTACTTCGACTAATAAATTTTTAGTTCTTTGTATATAATCTAAATAAGTGATTTCCAAACTTTGCTCAATTGTGATCCTTTTCCGAATTTTTAAAAAAAATGTCCGTAACCCTCTGCTCTTCCCATCCCTCTATTTATAAAGTTTTAAGAATTTCGTTTACCTATTTAGTACCCATATTTTTAATGATCAAAAATGCTAAAGTCGGAATTTGGTGTTTAAAATGCAATTTCTTTATCTTTCTACAAATGTAGTTTGATTTACTTTAAACTTCTGTTTAGAAAATGAAAAAAGAACATTAATATGAAGTAAAAAAATGACCGAGTGAAATACAAAAAAAAGTAGATTTGTAAGACATTACCTATCACAATACTTTACATCCAGTAAACATAAAATCAGAACAAACAGGTCGGCAATTCAAAAAAAAGAAGGAAAAAAAAATTGAAGCAATATTCAAAACTAGAAGAGAAAACAGTGGCAGCTGAAGCCACCCATGCCTTCCTAATTGCAAAACACTGTCATTTATATATCATGTGATTGCTTATCAAAATTATATAAATACGTATTGCCGGAATCTGAAATTGCCTCATCAAGTTCTGGTTGTGCTAAAACGATGGCTATTGTCAACAATGTTCTTGCGTCTAATTCTTTTCAGGTCACTTTTTAAGCGTTAGAGAATTTTTTTTTTAAAAAAAAGTTTCTCTTTTCTCTAACAAGAAAAGAAAAACTTACGCTTTTTCTCGTTAGAGAAAAAGAGTTCCAGAAACTTTTTTCTATATTAGTTCAGTATTTCGATATATAATTACGTATACCCAATAAACTAACAGAAGTTAAATCTTTTGCGAATGAAAAATCTTGAACTATCTTGAGTACTGAAAACAGCATTTGAAGAAAATATCGGAAAGAAAAATGTATAGGATTTTGAGGGTGACAAACTGCAACACCAACTTTGGCGGCATAAATTACGAAAGAAAAATTAATATATTTCAGCTTTGAGTCAATACACTGAAAAAAGTATCATTGGTATTGGTTGCTCACGTACATGCTGGATAATTGTATGCAATACGTTTTAAATGGACTTACGTTGATTCTTTAATCTTAATTATTTTTCTATTTAAACTGTAAGAACCAAAGCATTAAAATAGTTCTACAATTTTGTTGGAACAGAATACAAAAAAGCAGCTATTTCTCTGAAAACAAGACGACTATCAGTATTGATCACTATTAATATAATGCTGATATATATCCAGCTCTTAGATCATATTTTTATAAAAAGTATATCCTCTTACGTTCATTACGATTTTTTTTGAAAATTATTTGAATGCTTATGTATTCTCTGATGCATTTTTTGCACGGTAAAGGAAAATAACTATCTCTCAAAAAAAATAATTGAAATTTTATATTCCTCTAAACCCGAATTAACTAAAAGAAAGGAGCGAAATATTTAAATGAGAGAATACAAGAAGCTAGAAGAAAATTCATTTTGAGTTACGGAGATAAGTCAAGAATTTAACATTTATGAATGGAGAAAATAATATCTGAACAAATGGACAACTTCTTTTACAGAAATTGTAATTTTTGATTGGAAGTTAGTGGAAGAAACGCCTCTCAGAAAGGAAGGGGGGGGGGGATTGTCGATATTAAACAATGCCTTTCATACTTAAACGAAAGAGGACTCCTACTTAATGACTTTTTATTATTTGAGAAATCTCTAAATTTAAATAATTTTCTTCTACAAATGAACTCATTGCTGATTTATTAACTTTTTTATCTGATTTAAAATAAGATAAATATTTTTTATCTGTAAAAAATGAGAAGAATTTTAAAAACATTTTTCATTGTTGTTTACAATTCTTGCACATAAAGCTTGTGTTAAGCGGATACTTAGCATTATAAGGCCATTATGGATAGACGAATCCCAGAGTCATTGAAAAAGTTTATTCGTATACTGTACAACTGACTTGTAAAAAAATATTATGAATTCGGCTTTATTAAAAAAATTCTTTAATGAAATAAGAAGCAAATCAAATGATGATTTTGTTCAAAGTAAAGAGCAAAATAGAAATGCGTTAATATTAAATAAAGCGCTAAATTATAAAATATAAATATTAAATAATAACTTCGCTTTTTTGTTAATTTTTAAGGCTTTGTCCGGACCTCACCTTAATTTTTTTATGTATCTATCGTGGAGTTCATTTGGATAATTAATAACTGAGTAATGAATTTTAAATAACTTTTCCCGAACACATAGGTCACTCACAAAAGCCATTCAAACGAGAATGCACAAAAAAGTGTTCAGCCTGTTCAACCTAACACCAGTGGCCTGGAGATTTCCTGTTAGGGATGATGCTCGTAAAGATCCAACTCCAAAAAGTAAGGATAGGAGATAAAAAAAAAACTTCCCCACATAGTCATCTAATATAGTACTTGCACAGCTGGAAAAGGATGTATAATCACTCTGTCAACAAAGGAACGTGTGAGTGTCAACAGTATCCATTATAAGCGTCTATTTCGAGTATCTCAAATTCATTCCATAGATATGGAGAGAGGAGTCTTAGGCGCATTTAAACAACCTATTTTTTTCACAACAAATACGGCAGTAGAAGATGTTTCTTGACTTTAATAGTTGCAAGGGCTATTAACATAATGTCATGGCATGGTTTTTAATATTTTAAAAGAACCCTGCAACACTTATTTCAGTAAGAAATAGCGATGTTTGTAATGAAGGTGAAAAAAACGGAAAACATGGAGCTATTAGTACTATCTATCTACTAAGTTTTCAACAGAATGTTTGCTTTCACTTCATATTTTATCTTTCAAATTTAATATTAGGCAAAAAATATATATATTTTTTCACTTAACATACTGGTGAAAGTAATTGGGCTTCTTTCCTTTATTTTTTTTTTAATAAACCTATTTCTATCAAATTTTACTTACAGAAGAAAAGTAAGGGAAGGGGGGAAAACACAATTTTATTATTTTCATGAACAGTACTTTATTCTTATTTGAAATGAGTTGAATGTAACTTAGAAAAGAGGTCCAGTTCATACGAGGGTGATTCAAAATGTACTCGTAAATTGTTGTTACCATTGGGTGCTGCCATCTATTAAACGGAGCCGAAACAAATTTGATACTGATTCATAAGTTAGTTTTGATAAATTAGGCATTTGATGCCTAGTTAAAACTTGATTGCTGCCGCGTGAAGTTATCACCATCGGTGAGACCTATATTCATCATTATACACCGGAAAGGAAGAAAAAACGAGAAAGGATAAAAAAAAATTCTATTAAAGTTCCGAATATAGAAAGTTTTATTTAAAAAAAAATTACGGGTGGGATTCACTATTTGTGCCGAGTTGTCGACGTCATTTTCCATCTAGCTGTCATTGTCGGTTTGACCTGGATTCATCATTATTCACAGGAGATCAATTAAAAATCAAAACGCTGAATTACTTGCGATGAATCTTTTCCAAAAAAGGCGAAGAAGGTCTCTTTGGCCGGAAAATTTATGACGAAGAATTTGTGAGATTCTGAAAGGCGTCATGATCACGAATACGAGCAACTGAGATTTAGAGAGCTGTCAATGTCTCAGTTACTCCTGAGTCATGATTCTTTATAAAAGCAAAATATTTTCGATGCAAAGGAATCACCTCTTGGAATTTTTAAGGACTTATTGAACCACTCTCGTATTCCTTTCACTCAAGTTTACCCTAATCCTTTGTTTGTTTAGTGACATGTTGACCAGGCGATAAAGAAGAAAATAATTATTATGAGAAAGAGCAGAATAAGCATAATATTAAACATACTAAACGTATGGAATGATAAAGTCTGCTTGCCTCCACTAGTGAAGGTAATGCTCCCACAAGTTATCGTATTACTTGAAGCTATAGGTAAAATTTAGGTTTCCTCAAAAAAAACCTGTAATATTCGTATGAATCATAAGCTAATTATGAAAATTCATTGCATATTTCGAGTATTTGAGAACCTTTAAACACCTTTTGAAATCAGCAGTGCATTAAATTTCTTCGAATCCTTAACCACTCCGAAAATGTAGACTTACCTGATCAAATCGACGATAACTCTCCTGGGAAGTCAAGGAAACAATAGTAACCTTGTTCTCAGGAACTGTTTTTCGTATTCGACAAATCCCGCTATTGTCACAACTACATTTAAGATATTTTTGATACCTTCCGTTGATATTCTTCTGTCTTTAAAGAACATTATCTTTTTCCTTTGAGCAACAATGTTCTTTTTCATTTCCTCGCCTAAATTGTTTCTAACCGATTTTTTTTACCTTATTACGTTAACAAAGTTTACTGCAGTACATTATCACATTTCCATCTTCTTACTTTGCAATTTCATTGAATGAAACTACATTTACGTGCAAAAACCCTAATTCCTTCTGTTGGGACTGAATTTTTCTTTTACTTGTTTTAATCTTTCAGTAATTATTGACAATATAAATCCAATAATGAAGCATTTTATTGTAATTTCAATTTAAAAAAATATTCCTGATCAAATTACCAAAAGCAATATACCAATTTGGATTGCTTACAAATCATTTCTTTGTGGAACAGAATGATAAAAATATGAAATGTTTATTTCTGAGAAAAAATTTCAACCCGTGAAGTAATTCTCGTAATTTATTGGGTCTCCGAAAAATTATTGTGATTGACTAGTTAAGTTTTACATTCATGTTACAATATATATCCTTACAAACTTGTTATTAAGAAAATGTATCTTCTTTTAATATTAAATAGGCAGATACTTTTTAATTCCATTTTTCTCTCTCTCAATTTAGCGTTAAATTTATTTTCAAATAATTTATGCATATTATTGAGACATACAGAAAAGAATAAAATAATCATACAGAAGCAATTCATTTTCCATGAGTATGTAAAATAAAAAAAGAAGAAAGAAAGAATTAAAAAGAAAAAGAAAAAAAAGAAGAAAATTCTTAAGTTTCACCACCACAGTGTATCATATATGAAACGATCTGTTACTAATATGATAATATGATTACAAAAACTTTTAATTTTAAGTATACACTATTCATCCATTTAATGTGACATGTTTGTACAGACTGAGCCTTTTGTGTCTGTTCATTTCTAAAAAACAAATCCTTTTTTTAATGTATTATTGTTATACAACAAGCAAACTAAATTTCCTTCTTCTAATTTCACAACTCTTATTTCGAGGACAAAAGTTCAAGAAATTTATTTTTCCAATCACGCAAACCACTTTCAGGCAATGTCCGTCAGGAAAAGTTAAAAATAAATTAGATTGGGTGAAATAATTATTTGTGTATAAAAAATAATTCAGGAAAGAAATGTCTCTAAGAACCAATTGTAACTTTTTTTTATCATTCTATCCTCCCCCACCTTTGTGTTAATGCAGTTTCCTTACTCTCTCGATTCAGTAGCATTCAATTCTTATCTGCTACAACACACAGTCACCTCTCTTTCTCTTAAGACATATAACATCAACGAGAGAAAATTAGCTTTCCTAAAATTTCGTAGAAGAAATTTACTTGATGCTAAGGAATTCCGTATCTATTCTAAGCTAATCTAAGTTTTCTATTACTCTTTGATATTATTAAGTATTTTTATAGTTAAGACATGATTATTTCTTTACTTTCAATAAAAATGTAAAATTCTTTATTTAATTCTACTTAACTCACTTGCTTAAGTATGAGCTTCATCAAAACTAATCTCGGAAAAACGATTTATAGAGTGAAGTACAAACGTGTGAGACTCAGATTCAATAGATAAAGTTAAGTTTTTTGTAAGATACAAAAAGGAGAAGAATGTAAAAACATACGCTTATTACGTACAGTCAATAAATAACGAAAAAGAGCACAAAATGTATGGTATTTGGAAGAAAATAGAGACTGGCTTGAAACATAGTTGTCGGTGCAACAACGATCGCTAAATAAAATTGCGTAATGGGAAAGGTATTACTTGTTCGATCATAAGCTCTTCGTTGAACCCCTGGAACATGAAGAGAAATTCAATACTCAGAATTCTATTTAAACTTTGACGAAACTCCAAAAGGCAATCACATCGAAGTGCCTGGTTACAATTCCTCATGGAGTCATCCTGTTGTAGGGATTAAAGAGGTTCGACCTCTTAAATCTTTTTATTTATCTTTTTTTAGAATTTTATGCCTGGATTAGATATGAAATACCATTTTTCAGAAAGTGAAATACTTCAGATTTGATTTTTTTTGTGAGAGATTATTTTCAAGGTCTTGCAATCAATGAAATTAACTGTAGGTTCGGCCCTTTTTTTATGGGTCAGATTTTAATATTTAAAAATATTATTTCTTATATAAGATATATTCCCGTAATAATTTAAAATACATTCGAAAGAGTGTAAATTCATATCGATGTTGGAATTTATCGATCAATTATAGTAATAATTTAACTCGCGGTTTAATAGCAATGGACGTCAGCAACTGAAATTTAATGAGGCTCGAAGTCTTTAGTTTTAAGTGCTTTGGGGATTTTTCTCTTCGCCTTATCCATCATAATTCAATAAATTTATAAAAGCGTTTTATGGTTTGTATGCAGTCTCACATCCCTTATAAATAAATAAAGAAAGAATTATAAAATATTTGAAACATTCCGTAATAAACGCACTTTAATGTAACAAGTAAATGTCTGACAATTTTTGTCGACATGAGAAAAAAATTATGAGAAAAAAAAATGTGAGAATGGAAAACGTTCTTTTGGAAATTTTTTAGAATATTCAAGACAATCAACTGTAAGTTTATTCCATGCAGAAGTAATACTTCAAAATATAAATGTCAAAATCAGAAACTGTATTTACAAACTCATTTTAACCATCTTCACTCTCTATTTGTTCTCTTGAGAGATCTCGTTATTTGCTCAGACGTGCACATTTAGAATGTTTCTTTGTTTAAGTATTAAAACTCATTATTTTTGAGTATTCTGTTATAATGAGAATTTTTCTCGGACATTTTAAGGTATTGTTTGTTGCGTTGAAACTTGTTTTCAATTTTGATTTATTACTTTATAATGATAGAACATGAGAAATTGAAGGGAAAATACAGATTTCAGAATGATTAATATCGAATATGTTGTTTTGATACTAAAGGTTTAATAGATAAATATTTTTTAGTACCACGTTGAAGCTTTATAAGTGAAATAATAATTTTATACTATCAAAATTCAGACAATAAGCCATTAGGTGTATCATAAATTGCAGTTGAAAATTGCTATTTCAGTAGCGAAAATTCACAATCTTGGGTATTTCTTACTAACATAGCTCTTAAAAAATATCATTTGACAATTTATTTCGTGTTACTTGTTGAAATACTATAAATTAAATTATTATTTCATATGAATTTAACACATTTAATTAATTTTTAGTATCATCATTTCACTCTTTCTCTTATATAAACAGAACGATTCAAACATAAAATCATCGGGTGCTTAGTTATTTGAAGGCTGTAATAAAATAATACATCCTTCATCTTCATTTTAAAATAACCAATACATTTACCGATATAAAACTTAATATTAAAAATCACTCTCCTCTCTCAAGTAGTTCAACTTTCAACTTTATTGAAACAACTTTTGTGCTATATAAGCTAGCGCAATTTACAAAAAAGAAGAAAAAATTAAATTTAGTTTGTACAATAGTATAAGCAATTTTTACTTTATCTATTATGATTCCCGTTATCACCAGATGGCACCCGGATTAAAAATAATAAACAATTGCTGTTCTTTTCAGATAATGGTAAAATAATACGATTGCAGAAAAGAATAAATATAGTAAAAATATAGTTAATTTATATTTTCATTAATTTATTTATTTTGTGTGAATAATTGTCAGTTGTCCGCAATAAAAAAATAGACTGCTTGGTTCTTTTAATTGTTGTAATATTCGCATCACCAGTCTGTTCGGTGAAAATAATAAATTTTACCATTCATTTATCTAGAAGTAAATGCAGTATTTGCAGAATTCAACTAATATTAATTGTGACATTGTTCGGTTTAACAGATCATTTTCATCTTTTGAAAAACAATAGAAGACTTTGAGTGGTTTCTACGTTAAAAAGATTTCTAAATTTGAATGATCTACTTTCATCTCGATTGTTAATTTGTTTTTAACAGCTAATTTTTTTTTTATTCTATGCATCTTCTTGGGAAAATAAAAAGATATGACTGGCTAAGACTGAAAACGTTGTTCTCTCCTTTTTGAGGGAAGCTGTATGATTAAATTGAAAATCTTTGATTTAATGGGTGTGAGGATTTTTTTTTCTTTTACCCAATGTGCATGCATCACGTGAAATAAGATATACACTCAAAATATCCCAAAGAGCACATAATTTAATTTTTTGAAAAAAAATTCAAATTTATTAGGTGTTTTTAAATTGTCATTCCTCCAACAACATTCGGTGTGTACATACGAAATTTGATTTACAAATTCGTCAAACTATGTACAATAAAAACTGATATGGGTTTTAGATAACATGATTGAAGTTCATAAAATAATTTTTTTCATGACTGCTTACTAAGAATTCCTTAAAAAACGTATTAATTCCGAATTCATTTTTTTTTAAACATTAACTTTTACTTTGATTAAAAAATGTGCACCAAATTATACTATACATATTAAAAGCCATAGCCAAAGCCATAAATATCAAAACATTTGGCACAATAGGAAAAACGCCTCGGCATTTTAAAAGAAGAAAAACCAGTGATCTTTTTGTTCTATAGGATAAATCAATTTGAAATTTTTATTTTCTATATAAAGACATTTAATTACAATTATACTTTTATATATTTTCAGAACTTAATTTTTTTTTAAGAAAATGCGAGAAATAACATACAAATTCAGTTTGAAAAACTTTTGGAGTAAATAAAGTTTACCTATTCATACTGTATGTTTACAAAATTACAATTTAATTTGTAGCACTTTAAAAAAAATTCAGGACTATACGTAATTCCTTCGTTTAATTTTGAAATTTTTTCTTTTCACAAACAGGTCAGCTTTCTTATCGCTACGCTGTTATTTTTGGGGGAAAAAAAAGTTATTTTTCCGTCTTCAACCTTTTTTACCCTTATAAAATCTCGTCTATATTCAATTTACTTGAATAGTTTTTCCACTCCAAACGAGGCAGGATAAACTTATAAAATGCTATATTACATTATACACAAATGATTATACATAAAAGGAATATATAATTAAAAGGAACAATTAGTCTTTAAAAGGACAGTTTCATAAAACTGAAAGTAAATAATGATTTAAAATATGTACTGAAAATTAATCAAATGAACGAGCGTGGAATATATGGCAGATATAAACAAACATTGAGAATGTAATGCAATCTTTTCATATCATGTTCATCATTTTAAACCAACTTGACACTGTAAGTATTCATTAAATAGGCAGAATACCTGAGGTTTGGCTCCTAGAAACAAATGAAGTTAAGATATGAATACTAATGAACAAAACCCTCCTCATGCCTTCGAATATGTTTAACGTAGAGCTCTGAAAGTTTGTGGGTCAATAGAAAAATGTGTTTAAAGAAAAACTTGGACTAAAAACATTTTTTTGAATTCTTGACCGACTTCCATTAAATCATACGTACAGTGTCCCTATAAATATTTTACTTTTTGTATTCGTTCCAACACACAAAAATTTTCTATTACTCTAGAATATTCTTTCAGACTTCGCATTAATTTTCTTTTATTGAAAACATTATTAAATAATTAGATATTTCTGATTAAATGAGTAAATTCTTCCCTCATTTGTTTACGTGTAAAGGAAATTAAGAAAAGAAATTAAACATAAGACAAATAAAATTAGTTTTCAAAAATGTATTCCAGATTTTTGCACGAAATTCAATTAACCGAAGATAAAAACAATAGCTTGGCTATTTTTCGTTCATGCGACATAGTGAGCTCTTTTTATTCACGAAGTACAAAGTTTCATAATTAATTTTGAGTGAAATTTTTCAGAGCTTAAGACAGGGAAGACAATACGATTGGACTTTAGAGCAGGTGCAAACGGCTTATCCTTAAGAAAATAAAATTTTGGACTTTTTTTTTCCCGAGAAGACAATTGTTAGGTTCTCTTTAAAATGATGTAAATAATAACGTGAAAGCGGTTTTAATAATTAGTTGATATTTTTCTGTCATAAAAACGTTTATCCAAAAATAATTTAATTATAAAATGGTTGATTTACGGAACTGAAAAGAAAAAAAAATATTCTTGCATTAGTTTTGTAATAAAATACGGAAATCATTCTCAGTCGAAGGATAACATTCATCATAAGGTTTGGAAACTAAATATTTATATATCCTTACAAAAGCCGCCTTATTGCAAAATAATATTGAATCTTAAAAGTTGACTCTGAAAAATGAGGAAAAATATTATTTTCTCCATGAGTAAATTCTGAATGCAAAACAGTAATTTGTTGTGTAATGTGATATGGCAACTTAGCTAGTGGTGTCTGTTTTCAACAGATCTTAATACTAAGACACGTCAGTCTGGCGTTTTTTGCGACATAATTGAATTCTTGAAACAATCGTCGAAACTGTTGCTGATGTTCTTCCTGTTGCTTTACTCAATTTCTGTATATGCACGAGGTGAATTATGATTCAGACGTGAATATAATGTTTTGAATAGATATAGTAAAATTTAAAAACATTCTGTCTCACTACAGACTAAGAAAAAGATAATATATTATTTTTGTTTCATTACATCAATATAAGAAAGAAGCTATTTTTAAAATGACAAAATGGAATATTTAGGCTCTTATCGTAATGAACCTGATAAGCATTTACAGGGAAATTAAAATTAGTTTCATTTTCAAAACGTTATCAAAAAAAAAAGAACCACTGGTCAAAATGACCTAATATTTCATCTGTATATTTGTCACGCAATGGAAATTCGTTTTGCTAAAGAAAAAAAAATTATTCGAAAGTAGACCTATAAATGGCACCGTTCCAGTCATAAAAGGCTTAAAAATTATTGCTGTAAAAGAAATGTGAATTTTAACATAATAATTAAAAGACGTGGCATGTATATACCGTACCTTACACGTGGGATAAAAATGGCGGAGAACATACAGTTATTATTCTACGTCTCAGGAGGTTGTCATGACTCTTTCATCGAAAGAACGGGTTCTGCTTTTGAAGCTTTTTTACGAGTGCGAAGACGGCTCGGCTGTTATATTAATGAGATTCTGGACATTAAAAGGCCTTTTAAGCAGCTCTGGTCCAATGACTGCATTTGGTCTGAAGAAAATTATTGATATATTCAAATAGATGGGTTAATTTGACATGAAATGTGTCAGAGGAAGGAAATCAATTATTTCCATGTCATTGGAGGATATAGTTACAACATTGTAGGAAGCGTCAGTGTTTTGGGAACATTCTGTGCATTGATAATTGCCCTAACTTTTGACAAACCTGTCAGTACGATTCGTCGAATGTTACGATACATCCTGGAATACTATTCATCTAAAATTACGCATGTTCAGGAGTTGGTTCCTGCTGACCTACCAAAACGAGAAGTTTTCGTCCTTCAATTTCTTCCTCAAATGGAAATGAACACTGCATGACCACGGAACATTTTGTGGACATACGAAGCCCATTTCCATTTCAAGGTTCTATCAATACTCAAATAATACAACAGTACGTGCAAGAAATAATCCCTTTCAAATGTAGTAAGTAACTCTTAGTTCTCAAAAGATCACTGTGTGGTGAGGGTTCACGGCAGCATTTATTACTGGCGCTTTCTTTTTCAAGGAGATTGCTCTTTCGGGCCCTGTCGGGGCTCCGATATCGAACTTAACTGAATTGAAAAAGCACTTTATGCAACAAATTCACAGTATTACTACTGATATACTACGATTTGTTGTGGAACATGCTGTTTTGCGTTTTCATCTTGAACCACAAAACGGTGAACAGCACATTGTACGTTTCTTAAGCAAATCATAGCAGCTTATTCGTGACTTTCTTTTCTTGATGGTTTCATCCTTTTTTGTCTTTTTCTACGGTGTTTTGTCTAAGGACAATTGAAAATTGGTTTTTTCCTTTCCACTGTGGCACCACCTTGTGATAGTGGATATCAGGCCAATCTGATCAATGGCTCTTTCTTTTACAACCTTTTGAAAGTGCAACTTTAACTATGATCACCTGTATATATAATCAAAATCAAAGTTGTATCAGGAAAAAAATAGTTCGAATGAAATGATATCTTACAGTATATTAGTTCTCACTAACAACAAGAAATGGTTAAAAACTGAGTGATGGGTATAACAAAATGTGCTTTAGTCAAAATTCAAAATCATCACAATTCTCAATAGGATGTTGGGTCACCTTTATTTCGAATGCATTTTGCCACACGTCATGGCATGGAGTAATAAATTCTCTTAACTTTGTCTTGACTCAACTCATCCCATGAAGATTGAACTTTGGAATGGAGATCTTGCAAATTTCTGGAAGATGACATCGGTAAGAAAACGAACGTTGTCTTGCTTAAACAGAAGACTGGGTTGGACATTCACAAAAGGAATAGTCACCATTCAAAGGACTTCATTAACGTACCTTTCGGCCGTCATAGTCGCTCTCATGGAGATGATCGGTAATCAGGTATCGTACGAAATTCCTCCCACCCCCGTTACTCTGGATGTGGAACGAGTGACCTCAAATCGTCTATCGTGGCTCTGACAGCATTGAATATAACGGACAATAATAATGATGAATAGGGAGGGTGAATTAGATGAATACGGTGTCCAACAACATGGTATTATTGAATGGGTTGGGCTTTTGGTCTAATCAAAACTCGGAGGGCTATCAGTCATTTAAATGGTTCCTATTCGCAAAACGTTGTTGTGGAATCTTTTGGAGTTTCCAAAATGACTTTAGTATTGATAAATAACTAAGTATAGTCCCAAATGTCTAAGTATGATTTTAGACTATGATATCGTTATTGAGATCTAGAAATATTAGCCAAAAAAAAACAAGAAAGTATGATGCAGCTCTATCGAAATAAAGGACCGATATTTAACACTAGCTATTAAAAGAAATCATAGTAAGAAGGTCATTTGGTTACATCAACACTTTCAAAGACTTACTGGTATCAGAATTTTTGTTTAAGTTGTTCCATACCTATTCTCTACCTTTCGAAATGTATATTTCCGATCTATATTTTGTACTTCTTTAACAATGGAGAGCCATGTTCCCACAGAAAGGGAAAAAGAGCATTTCTTTTGAGTAAGATGGATCATTGTTCTTTTCTGAAATGATCCTGCATTTGTATATAAAAGGATCCAGTTTTCAAGTTATGGAGTGTTAATGTGAGATAGCTTCTCTTATCGATGGTCGCACCAACTAAAGAATAATCGAAAATGGATAACTGATAGCAATCAGAAATTTAAAGGGAATCTCTTGAGGTCCACTATGGTATAACAATCAAACTCTTTCTTATGGATGATATCACCAGCCATATGGTTCTCGATTTGAATCCGAAAGATGGAATTCATCGAATGAATTAAAAGTTGTTATTTCCAGAAAAAGAGAACCGAATTCAAACTTATTTAGAATATTCTAAGATTGCTGCTTGATTAGCATCTCTGAAAACAATTGAGTAGTTGGAAACATTTTTGTTTGGGGAGAGAACCTCTTTTAGCTCGACTGGAAAAGGCACGCTCACATGGTGATAGATTTACGAACGTTCGTCAGCCAGAGAGCAAGGAGTACTAGTCTTCGAGAGTGTCTGGATTGCGTATTAAAAATATATATTAAAAATCATTGATTTTGCATGTGAGAAGTTTGAGAAATGAGGATGTCTAAACATTCCTTGACAAACTATTTGGAACTCAGAGACGTACAACATAAGGTTTCTTCTTTTTTAAATGAAAACTTCATAAATTTGGAATAATGAGACTTTGTGTGTGTGTTTTGAAGAATTCGAAAATTATTGGTGAAATGATACATTTTTGTTCGCTGAAGAAATCAATAATGATGCAAGATATTATTATGAATGCCTTCTCGAAAGTAAACGTGACTTATTGTGATGTGATAACGTTATCATTTAGATATTTCCTTCTGGAATAGAAGCATAAAATGAAAAATATCTCGCGTATGTTATCTAAGTACAAAATAGAAATCCTTTTATGAAATGCTTATCGAAATAATTGATTCTTCCAATATAACAATAATTTAAAAAATTTTTACTCTTTAATTCTTCTATTCAATTTACCACATATTGAAAAACTGATACGGAAAATTGATGATTCTTTAGGAATCGTATCGCTACTGTGATCTTTTTTATTTGTCTGATTATCAAAAATAGAAATAATGTGATGAAACCTAAGATTGTGTTTGTTTGATATTTTTTTAGAAATTACTCGTGAAATATCAGGTTTGAAAACGGTATGTCTTTAAGCAACCGATGCAATTCATTGTAATTGTTGTGTCACAATTCTGTTATATCTATTTTAATGATTTTTTTTATTTAAAAAGAAAAAAAAATTATATCATATGATAATGTATTATCGACTGTTGCACTGTTTAGGAGATTAATAACGAAATCTTGAAAATTAAATTTCTTTTAAAAATATGTCCACAATTTTGAAAACAAAAAAAAAATGTGTAGTACTAAAATCTTCCCAAAAAACATAATGAGAAATTCTTCAAATTTTAAAAACAGCAGCAACATATACTTTTTGAATATAATTTATTTCTTCCGTAGTTAAAAATAATTTTTCCAACATTCAAAATAATGACGATCGAATTAGAATAAATAATAATATATATAATTGTTTTTTATTAATTTTTTCATGAAAATCGTACTTGAAAGACGCGAAAGCTATCAGTGATGAGGCTGGTTATTTTGATCCAAGATTAAGTAACGAGCACGGCATATAATTTAGCATCCTCCTCTCTTAACTTCCACACTACATCATCATGAGCGCATGGATTTCAGACTAATTTATGTGCATCAATCCCTCAAGGAAGGAGAATCGAATCTCAGAGAAACGTACTCGCAGTTATGGGTCTATCGTGGACAGATTTGTTTTTAAATAGGATAGAATAAACAAATATTTATCGTTTTCATAACATTTATCAAAATTTTGTTTCCGATACCCACTACACCAAAAATTTATGAACTTTACTCATGTTACCAAGGATTCAAAATAAAGTATTCTTATCTGTTCCGTTTCGATCGCCTGAACAGTTTTCGATTAAAGAGGCAATTTTATTCAAAAAAATTCTCCTATACGTGACTTTTTTCAGAATCTTATTGGAAAAGTCTTACGTTTTGAAATGTCTATTTTATATCGGAAATATTCTGGTGGCGGTCTTGTTTTCGGGTCAGCGTTTAAATGGAAGTTGTCTCTCATGATGGCTTTTTATTTCCATCGTGAGTTCTGTACATTTCGACTTTCATTTCTTTTGCAACTGCATCTATGAAGAAATGAAAAAATAAAAAAAGATGATTATGCTCTTTTGGAAAGTCGTATTCTCCTTAGCAGCGGAATTGCGTTTCCTTGAATAGTTCTTATGTACGATTACACGACACTATTATAATCTCGCCTGACACTTTGGAATTTAATGAAATCTGACTTGGAATGTAGTTCGAGATTTTTGTGGAGAGGCTTATTATTATTATTGTTACATTTATTCTTTTATGGATCGATTATGAGTTTCTTTCAAAAATGCTCGAAGCATGGACAATGAAATCAACCACAAAATTAATATTCATTTTTAGTTCGAACAACGGGTTTTCAAATGAGGTAACATTTAATGATTTTAATCTCCCGAAAAAAATTTGAAAATAAAATAAATTGATAGAAGAACACGGAATATAAATTATTTTTGTTTTAAATATAGTTAGAAATAACTTTTTGATATTCTGTCCAGATAGTCGCAAACTTAGAAGATGAATTGCTCAGTTAAAGATTAACCAGAAAATAGTTATAAATGCCAGGTACCAAGCTCTCTAGGGTATTCTACAAAAACATTCATTTAAGTAATAACAATCATCTTACAATACCACGGATTGACGATTGATTGTTACTCCTATTTTTGCATGAAACTGCTCTAAATGAAAAGTAAATTGCTGAGTTCTTCTAATCCAGAACAAAATTTCAATTATAAATTCAATATTATAAGTTACGCATAACGAAAGCTGCCTATTTAGATATTAATTACAACTATCAAGTGAATACAAATTAATGTATGCCTTGCGATACTTCGAAAAGAACCTCATGTAACATTATATTAATTATAAGAAGCATTATATACAAGATAATTGTCAATCTTTAGGTAGAAAAGTAATTTTCTTTCTTATTGCTTATAAAGATTAGGGGCAGAATACTTGGACCTAAATTATATCTACTCTATTAAAAGAACTCACAACAGAAATAAACCGATCAAGGACAGCAACAACAAGATTTTTATTACATATCAGACACGAATACATGTACAGAAACATAAGAAATAAGGACACGTTATAAATTTGTGCAATTCTGACAAAAAGGTGCTTAACTGGAAAATAAATTATAACATACATTTGTATTTCTTGACATCGATAGACACAAAGATATTGTGCTGAATGAAGTACAAAAAACATGGAATTGTGGTTTTCTAAAACATTGAACACTCATTTTTTTCTACATTAAACAAGAAATGATTTCATTTTTGATAACGTTTTTAAATAACGTCACAAAAAACATTAAATACGAGAGTATTTTGACATCATTAATTCGTAAATGACTCGTAACATACATGTGCGATCTAAATATAATGATATTTTTCATACACATACATGCAATATCTTCTCGATAAAATCTGCTCTGTGAAGTATACGAGTAACCGCAAATACTCATTGTTTCACACAATTTTGCTTGAAAGGAATAGAGTTCTAAGAAATAGTTTTTCTCTAGTTTTATTCTTCCTTTCTTAATTTGGAAATTTAGTAATATTAATGTAGCAAATTTCACAATTTGGTAAAAATATCACACTTGATCGCACGTGCATTTCTGGTAGAGAGCATTAGACTCGAAAAGAGTCGAGTGGAATAATTTGTTTCATAATTGTTCTTTGTTTTCTTGTAAAATAGATATATGTAAAGGTTAACATACTCTCTTCACTTCTTTTGATATGGAGACAACAATTAAAGTTTAAAATAGGGTTCAGTTTATTAAATTTTTTTTTTCAAAATCTTTTAGTAGATTTTTAATGAACTGCTGAGTAACTTACAACCTGCATATGATTCCACTGTGCCAAAGTGAACGAAATGTCCGCGATTAAACTTGCATAAATATTTCTGCAGCTTTTCTATGTCCAAAAAGGAGCTACACATTAAACAGATCGTTGGGAATTTGAAGAATAATGTATTTGTATTGCTTCTCAATTGCAATGGTCTACTATTTTCATTCGTACGAAAATTACAATACTTGGAGTTATAAAGTAAATAATGTATTAAAACAAATTTGACGAGTAAGAAGTAAAGGCTTTCACTTATTCTAATGCCTTAATTTTATATAGAAGCTAGAACACAAATACTTTAGCTCCGTCGTTTGATTCCTAATTTCTATTTCATCCAATCAGAGAAAGAATTATTAAATAATCCTTCTACACCTCTTTAAATATTTATATTTCTTTATTTCTTCGGTAAATTTATTTTTGTCCCTGATTTTGTGACAATGATTTGTAATTTCTATTTATGCCATAATAGCAAACTTAAAAAAAATATCCACCTCTGATGAAGAATAGGACTTTCAGTCAAAAATAACCTTTGTTTTTAAATGTGGAATTCTTTTGAGCGTGATATTTTTCCATTTTTAATTTTAAAATGCACAATGATCACCAAACTGATCATATAAAACTGCCATGCATGCTCAAATCTCTACATATTTGTCTTTTGATATATTTTTGTGTATGTAAATATTACACTATATGATACAAAAGAGATATGTTCATTGGACACAGTATCTCAACAATCAGTTTTCAAAAACGAGAATAAAATATATAGCTTTTATTTTTTAAATTTTTTTCTCCATATAGTATAGGTTTCTACCTTTATAACAGAAGTAATTGTTTATTAACGCTTGTTTAAAATTAAATAAAATAATCAAACATGTGAAATAATTCTTGCTAAAGAAAATAGAGAAATAATAATAATTTCTTAAATTTTGTGTGGGAAATTTTGTCTCAATAATTCTTATAATACCAGAAATATCAAAAATATGTGTTCAAATATTGGGAGGGGGGTTCAAAACAGTAATAATCTTATTCATCACTTTTCAAACATATTTGTTAGAACCTTTTTTTTTTTTTTTTTTTTTTTTTGGGG
>BMAW01097297.1:0-11285 GCA_019974015.1 Nephila pilipes
TGTGTGTGTGTGTGTGTGTGTGTGTGTGTGTGTGTGTGTGTGTAAGAAATAAGAAACATGGCGAACGGTAAAAAAAGTGCAAAGTGAAATTTAAATGACCACATCCTATCCAATCAGCATTCATGGAGGAAGTATTAAACGATGTCTAAACAGAGAAGACACCGCCAATTATCTTTACAAACGAGGAGAAATTTTCTGTTAATAATATCGTTAAGCATCTGATTTTTTCATACAAATAAATATCCATTTTCTGAAAACATTTTCACGCTCTCTAGAATACTAATGAAGTTTTTCACCGAAGTAGTGATGTTTATTATGATGAAAAAAATATTACGTGAGAAAAATTTGGAGGAAAAAATTCTCTTCCTTCGAACAAAGTTCTCTTCTTCAAAGATTTCCTTCGGTCCAAAGTAGGTATCAATATTTGGTTTTATTTTTCTTCTGAAAGTAAATGGAATGTGCGACGATTCGTTAAAGCTCAATTCCACTATTTTGAGGTATGAATTTAAATTATAAAATGAAAGAAAGAAAAAGAAGAAGAAATGGTTGCTTCTCTATCAATTTAAATGTAGTCAAAATGTTATTTTCCCCTCTGCGAATTTCTCAACAGAAATAAAAACACTTGGATCATTGTAAATGAAGAATAATTTTACGAAGCTTGACAAACAGCGAAGTGCTATAAAATCTTGATAATAACTGCAGAGAACTTTGAATAAATTAATAATAATTCATTCTACCATAAAAAATATTAAAATGTCCCACCACCGCTAAAATAGCATTTAATATCATTAAAAAACTGCGTTCAAAATACAAAGTTTTAAGAGGGATAAAGAATTCTGCATAAAATTCAGATTAATTTATGATTATAAGACTAATCTGATGAAATTTAAAAACTTTTTTATTTGATGCGAAACAGTAATAATTGTTTTAAATTAATTACCAACATGCTACAAACATTTTTTTTTTAAAAAAAAATCCTGTAAAGTTATCTTGGAAGAATATTAGGTTAATATTGTTCGTTAATCAGAATGTATGGGCACTTTTTACTAGGTGAATTTTCAAAAATATGTTTAATGTTTTTTTTTGTTTTTTTTTTTTCGTTGCTCTTTCGAAAACTTCATTCGATCTAACTTTTACTTCCCTTTTATCTTATAAACTGTTCCATCCAAGATTTTATTTCAGTTTCAGTAGAGAGAGTAGGTATAAATTTCTAATTAATGGCTCAAATTTTATTAAAAATGGTTCTTTGATATTTTAAAAGAAATCTTATAATATCTTAAAATGCTCCTGTACCTACGAAAATATCTCAGGAATTTCCGAGACAATAACTTTATTATGCTGAAAAAATTTATTAAGCCGAGCCAGAATTTTTTTAAGGCCCCACTTTATCACAATTTCAGTTAAAATACTGAATTTGTGATAAAGTGGGGCCTTTTTTTCCTTCTAATTTTCTGTTTAGAATAACATAATTTATTGGATTTATAATAATTTCATTTTAGATCTCCGATATTTCAATTCAGTGTATCCATTATTCCTATTAGTCCTATTCTGTCTATTTCCACACTATATTTCTCATTCTGAGTCTGATTCCTTTAATCAAATGAGTTTATAATAAGTTTAACCTAAAAATTGTTTAGTTAATAGCTTTTAAAAAGAAGAATACGTTCTTTTCATTTAACGGAATAAGTGGAAAATATGTCGCATTCATTGGATTTTTAAATTAGCAAGAATTCTCAAAAGTTGTATAGAGAGTTCAATTATTTCTCGTCTCGCCTTTGTCATCAGTAAATATAATTTAAGGCTTGAAACAGATAATAGTGAATCTTACTTTTTTTTTTTTTTTTCTTAATAACGCGAATGCCTTCAAGATTGTGAACAATAAACTCGATATTTTTCATTTTTATTACTGTACTTGCTCGGAAAGATGCCCGGGTGACCAGGCTTTTAACATAATATTCCTATGTGAGCCTTAATCATTTTTCTTTATAGACTTGAATCGTCGTGATTCGCCAATACTCTTCCGGGAAACCCATTGGCCGACTTTTTTTTCACCGCCGCAGCGCTTTTAATTAAGTTGGGAAGAATAGTTGAGTCCTTTATTGCACATACCACTGCGGGAACACCGACAGAGGAATTTTCAAATAACGCCTCCCAAATATGAGGGATGAGTCCGGAAAGCATTCAACGAGCGAATCAATGGAACTGAGCCAGGAAGACATAAATGATCCCTTTTAGATGTTTTCTTCTAAACTTCATTCTCAAAACCTCGCTGCTCATTCTAGTAACACCTGTCATTTAAAACTTGTAATACTAATATTTATCATTACACATTATGAGTTTCAAAAGAAAACTCACAAATCAATAAAAATGCAAGAAATTCAAGTCTATACATAATAAAGGATGGCAAATCAATAAAAAATAATTATAGAAGAATGCCTTTTTAATTCGTATCAAAATACAAAAGAAAGTTTTCCTAGGGGAAGATTATCCTGTTTCACTAATTGCCGTTTTAAATACCTATTGATACGCAGAAATTGTTACTATATATTATCTCACATCATCATTGAAGAGATCTTTGTTCTCGACGAGGAGATTCGACAAGATCTGAATTCATTAGAGAGACGAGCTAATTTGCAAAGAGGCTTATGTAAAGACAGTCCTAATACGTGGTATCATCGTGAAAGCCTCTTAAGGTGAAGAATACTAGGACTCTTTCAACAAGAATATCATCGAGTTTTCCATTTTGTACAACTGACCTGTGGATCTACTACAGTAGAGCTTTTCAGAATGCGCAAAATTCGCCTTTTTTTTTTTTTATAGTGAATAAAAAATTGAATCAGTTCTTATATTTTCTGAAAAAAATTGGTTGAATTTATGCCTAATAATGAATGAGTTTTTCTTACCTTTCACTTAGAGCACAATTATTATCTATGGAGCTTTTCGTCCTTTAGGTATTAAAGAATAAATTGATTCGCTGAAGTATATGGTCACCAGCATATTATGAAACCTTAAATTCGTCATTCTCGATAACCCACAATCTTCTCAGACAGTAATTGATTAAGTTTCGAGGCTCTATAGCAGTTCGTCAAGAACTAGGCCATCAGTACTGACTCTTATTTTTTCTTCATAATATGATTTCTTCATGTGTACAAAAAATTCTAGACCATTTGAAGCATTTTTTTCATGGTGCAACATTTGTGCTGTAGAGTTGTCTGTTTTAAACAGAGCTAATACAATCGATATAGTATAAAAATAGCTTTACAAATTATTGTTTTGAATTTCTTAAATTAATAAAAACTCTGGAAAATGGGAGGGATAGATAAGAATTAGCATCTTACAAGGTAAATTTTAAAAAGGTCAATGAAATTCCTAATTAAAAAAATGCAATATGTTCATTATCTTTAGTGACTTCTTTACCCATCGTAAGTGACAAACACATAATATTAAATTTTAAAGTAAAAGCAGAGACCTTAAGAATTATCTATTAGGAGCTTGTACCCAACATACTCCACAGAAATTCTGGTAAAACTGGAATTAAAAAATTATCATTCAACTTGGAGATAACACATACAATCTATGTTATGTGTGATACAATCTACAATATTTCTTTCACAAAGTTCTAGATAATCCATTTTCAACAATTTTATTCATCTTTTGCTACAAATTTTCATTACTTATAGACTGTCTGTACCCTAGAAAAGAGTAATTTTAACATTTTTTTTCTCCATATTTGTTTTCCTTCCTTTCTTTCTTTTTTTCTTTTTTCTATTTTTTTTTTTTATGGTTTTGTTCTAAAAATTGTTTGATTCTTGGAGAGGATTATGTTCGTTTCTGAAATCGAGTGTTCAAATGAATGGAATCCAGAAAATGAAATCATTCAGCTAACATGCTTTATAAAATAAGTTCATAAACTGTAATGCGCGGTCCACTGAGGGTTGCGAAATTATATATAAAAAAAGGATTATAAAAAAATTTAAGAATAAGATAGGAAGGCAAAAAGCGCGGGGCAATAAGAAATTATGTTAAGGCAATAAATAAAACATGAATATCTATTATTATTATATGTTCTGTGATTTTTTATATAATTTTTACGGAATTTTTTTTAAGAAAATTATATCATATTGCTTAGGTATTATTTAATATTTACATTAGTATTTGTATTTTTGTCAGAAGTTGACTTTTTTCTTGTATCTATATTTTATATAACCAGTTAACATTATATGAAAAAAGAATCTTAAAAATTTTCTTTAGTGTCTGGGTTTCGATTGCTGACAAGGTTACAACATTGTATACTTATTCTCTTCATGTTACTCCTGCCTGCTGTGTGTACTACACAAGACCTTCTCTAATGATTTCAGTCGTGATTGTTTTACTGTTTCCAGCTATAACGTGTTCAGTCATCCTGGCTGCCTCTGCTACATCTCTCTTTCATTGCTTTATTTTGACAGCTAAGCAGAAAACGGCCTTAACTTCTTTTAAAAAGTATTTTACCCGCCTCTGATTGTATATTAAGTGTTTACAATAATAATTTGGTATTTTTTTATATTATTGTAGTTCTATGTTAATTATTTGAAACATATAATGGATCGTTAGCTAAAAACTAGATCTGCACTGAAACAAAATAGCGGTTCAGATGCTGGAGAATCAACTTTGAAATCCATTAACAAATGTAAAATTAGAAAATATTGTGAAGAGTAATTATTATTTGGATTCACAGATATGTAATAAAGATGAATAAATACCTGTCTATATCCTAAGTCGTAAAGTTTATCAAACCAAAGTACGAACTCTGCCAATCGTCGGCGTTATTTTCAAACAAAACACGGTGAACACATTAGTAAGTCTATCGCTTTCGAAATCAATAAACGAGAACCTGCATCAGGTCAAAATCTGATGCAAAAGACCGCAACTAGTGGTATAAAAAAAAGAGTAAAAACATCACATGAAATATCCCTACTTATAGGAAAGCTGGAAAAATATAGCGAACAATTAATGCTTTCTGCTACAAAAGTAATAACAAATACAATGTTGGGGCCTAAAGTAACGAAAGATATTAATTTGATTTGATTACCGAAAAATACGGTCACGAATAGTATTAAAGACTTGTCATGTAATACAAAAGAGTTGTAAATTTCAAGAATGTTAAAAAGCCAGTCTTACTCACTATCATTAGATGAGAGTACCGACATCTTTAATAATACTAATTTGTTAGAACTTATTAAATATGAATTGGAATATAAAACGCTAGAAGATTTGTTATTTTGTACCTCACATTACCTTACCAACTAGGACCACATTTAATAGTTTGAATTCATTTTATAACCAAAATTGAAATTCATTCATGAAATTTTTTTAATATACACTGATGACTCTTATGCGATGTTGGGAACAAGAGCTCGATTGATTGTTTTTATTAAAGGTGAGCACCCCAGGTCGCTTGGAACCATTTCTGCATGCACAGGGAATCATTAGTATACAAAAATATGTCACCAGATTTGAAAAAAAAAATCGCATTGGTTGAAATTGCCAAAGTTGTTAATTTCATTAAGGCTCCTCTGCTTAATTCCCGAGTTTTGTGCGAGAAGACGGGAATTCAACATACACATATATTGCTATACACAAAAGTACGTTGGTTGTCACATGGGAAAATACTCAATCGCCTCTTTTAGCTTCGTGAGGAAATATTATTTTTAATGAATACACAATTTGAACTGATCGGTTGTCTTAACGATTTTTCCTGGTTAGCTGAGCTTTATTCCGTTCTGCACAACATATTTATGTGAACTATCGTTTTCGTTGCTGTTATGATTGAAATTAAAGTATAGAAAGAAACTCAATGTAGAAGCGGACCTCAGAATAAAACTTTCCAACATAGACCCCGACATTGCGGTTCTGGATTCAAGAAAACAAGTTCACTTCTCTCTCGTTAAGTAAAAATTACTGACAGAAAACATTATATTAAGATCTCTTTTAACCAAGATATTTTTGTACGAGTTAAAAATATATTATGATTTGGAACTTTTTTAATATTTTTATGGTTTTTTTTTTCTATATCTTAAATAAAAATGCTCATCTCTATAAATAAGAAATATAAGACCATTTATTAAAATAATTAGGGGTACATTTTTACCAATATTAGTAATAATGTAGTGCCTATGATATAATTGAACCAAAAATTGTCTCAAGAATATCGTAAAATGTCTATGGTTGGGATGAGGTCTAAAAAAAGTTAGAGGGCTTTTTAAGTGGGGTTGCTCAGACTGCATAAGTTTAAGAACCCCTGCTTTATAACATATTAATATCTAATGAGGGGGAAACGTTTGCTATAAAATGAAGAAGAAAATGATTTCAACTCCATCAGAATGAGATGAAATTGTCTGTTAAACAACAATTTTAGAAGTTGCTTTTTTATTGCAAGTAAAATAATGTTAGCTCCAAATCACCAAAAGCGCAACAACCGAGTTCTGGATGATAACAGTAGTATCGAATTTACATAATTGACAATCTTAAACCGTAATAAAATTTCAATGAATTTACCATTAAAAAGGCAATATTCTTACGATGTTTTGTTGGAGCATATGTTATGTTCACCAAACTTCATAATTAAAGAATTCAGCTTTTATGCAAATATTTAAAAAATGAAAAAAAAAAAAAAATGGTTTCTTTACAATGTTTCATTTCTCAGCATGATAATGATTCTAGTTATTTATTCCAGTCGGCGTTTTGAACTCTCACTCTAAGCTTAGCAGTTTCAATTTTTGGTTAATTTTGGTTCTCAGTTTCAATTATTTTAAACAAAACTCTTTGAATGATTTGAATCAAATTACTGATGCGGTTACTATGATTCTGGCACTGTTCAAGTCCTGCTGTAAGCTCCACTGAAGACTCGTCGTGTGCAGAAATGGGGGATACTGGATGTTAAATAGAGCCTTAAAATCGTGGTGATGAAATTAGGTGAGAGGGGTGTCCTCTCTGTTGTTGTCATTTGACTAATGCTCAAGACGTCCGTCACCATTGTTCTCTAGTGCGACGTTAATAAAATTAAACCTTCAATTCTAGATACAAAAATTGATATGCAGATTAAAATTGAATTAATAAATTAAAGTTATGAAATCCATTATATATAATGAGCATAAACAATGACTCTTAATGAATGTTTTGTAATAAAATATTTTGAGCTCAAATATACGCTACATCTGGCGACAAAGTACATAATTTTCTATATTTGTAATATTCTCCAGTAGCTGATAGTATTTTGTATATAATTTGTCTTTGTATTGAATCAAGTAACAATGTATGGAGTAAAGTCTAATCTGTATTTATAGAACATTTCATTACATATACAAGGTGTTTCGAAACTCATGGGCAAAAATATAAGGGATGATATAAAACATATGAAAAAGCAATTTTCGCCATGCAATATATAGTTGGAGAGCAAGTGGTGAACTTCTTGACGGCGCTGTAATGGAAACCATAAAGCGCGAGCTTTGTTATACATCGTCATATCTACGGTGGATTTCAGAAAGCATGGTCTTTTACTGATTACTGTACGTTAACCATGCCTCCTGAAATCCTTTTCATTGCAGCACCGTCTAGCGGTTTCACCGCTTGCTCTCCGCCTATGCACTGTATGATGAAAATTGCTTGTTTATATGTTTTCTATCACCCCTTAAATGTTTGTCCATGAGTTTCGAACCCCCTCCATGTATACATATCTTGTTTACATGGAGGGAATATTGTAATAGAATTGTATTGTAATAGAATCCTCTCTCAGAATTATCTCTCCTCTCAGTACATTCATTAATTATACATTTTTCAAAGGTGAAAGAAGAAAAGTTTTGAACAACCGAGTTAAAGATTATAATCCGTGAAACGTGTTACAGGAAATGTCTGAAAATATTTATGTGACGAAATTAAAAAGTTATATAAAAGTTCTGAAGAAGGATGTCTCAAGGAAACCATGAAAAAAAAATTTATTTTAAAGAAAGAGAGTATGAAACTCTGAAATTGCTATATAATTAGAAAACCTATTTTCAAAAAAAGGGCTCACGAGGCTACTTCATTTCTTGCAAATGAAATTGAAAATGTCGATTGCAAACCAGTAGAAAGCTAAAAAACTGAGCATAATACACTTCTATAAATAAAAATGTCGTTCAAACAACAATAATAATAAAATTCACTCAATTTGTACCATTTGAGAATTTGAAATCATTTATAACACGCATATTTTTATTTTTTAAAAATTTCTTAAAATTAAGCTACCGAATTTTGTTCGAGAGCATCTTTTAATACAAAAAAAGGGATGAAATTTTGAATGGAAGGAAACAATAGCGCAAATTATTAATCTACAGCTTCGGCCAACATTTATGGCGTTATTACTATGGTTAAATTTATTTTGCTTTGAGAAGGCGTTTCGGGGCTGCAGTTAGAGATTGCATTCAGTGTGTTGGCTTATAATTAGTACTTACTTTTGCTTCAGCCGTGCTTAAGGAAATTGGTGATCCATATCAGGCAGCTGATTTTGTTTATTAGACAACATTCTCGATGGTAAGGAATGAATATTTTACAATTTTAAATCATATTTTTTTCAAAAATAAACGACATCATTTTAAATACATAAAGCAAAACATTTTTTGCCTGATTTTTTTTAAATGCTTTCATAATCTTATAATACTTAAAAGTATTCGGGAATTCTCCTGTAATGGAAAACTCTGTCACAGGTCATGACTCTTGATGTTTTTTAAAGGGATTATACTTTTATGAATCGGTAATATAAATGATAATGTGTACACTGTTGGCGAAACAATTACATACATTTCTTGTTGCTATAAATAAAAACCTTCCATATTATGACTCAAATTTTGATGAATTAGTCTGCTGAATTTGTATAATACTTTTAAAGAGACTTTTTGGCATAAATAGTATATTATCTGAAATTCATTTATATTCGATTGAAGTAGCTCTGTAGAGTTCTATCAATATCAATAAATAAATAAAACTCTTATCCTTTACAATATAACTTATTGATTCCTTTTCTATTAGTTCTTACAATGTCATAAGGGCCTCAAATATAATTTTTATTTACATCTTAATAACTGAAAGGAAGCACACTTGTTTCAACAAAGTATCATTTGCGAAGAAATCTACTTCAAGGCGATAAGGGTATTTTTTCCTATTTTTTAGAAGCTTCCAGTTTGCTTTGTAGTGACAACATGAAACATTCGTTGTTTGTAAGAAACTTTCACCGCCAGTTATATAAACGCCCAACCTGTTTTCTAATTCACCTTGAAAAAGGACTCAGGTGGTTTTCTTTCTTTCTTTTTTTTTTTTTTGTGACGCTTTCGTCTCACTCGCAGCTTTGAGACGTTTGAATACGATTACCGCCAGTTATAAATCTTTATGATAGTTTTTCAATAACTTGTTTTCCTTATTTAGCAGTTTATTTTGCATTCAAATCAGCTTCAAAACCGAAGGAAAAGCAATTAAAAAATTTTAGACGAAAAATATTTCAATAATTAATATTAGCAGAAAGTCAGCAATAAAAATGATACATTAATCTAAATTTCGAATTTTAATAAATGGAAAATTAAGTTAAATTTTCATTCGGACGCTGCCCCCCCCCCCCCCAATTCTTATTTCTTTTTTAAAAAAAACTATAAAAGACATTTGTTTTTAATATGAGAAACTTCGTTTTGAACAGGATATTCTCATATTTGGAAAAACACAAAAAAGCATATATTTGCATATGGACTAAAAAATCATGTTTACTTATATCGCATTACATTTAAAATATGAGAATGAATGATTTTAGAAGAGAAGAAATACAAAACAAGAAATAGAAACAACTAAAAAGGTCAAAAAAAAAGAGTAAACAAGAATGAAAATCAAATGCGTTTATTTTGAAAAAACTAGCCCCTCTCCTAACTTCCCCACTACGCCAATGGGAGGACTCTGACCCCCGGCAGACTTAATGAGCATTAGCCACGGTGGGTCTTAATGGCATGAAAGTTCGAATCCGCGACTCGACATAAACCGTCAGCTACTAGTCTGCGACCATGACCACTAAGCTACCGTGGCCGTGTGATCTTCGGAAAGTCTCAAATTATCTGAAAAGCAATTGGTAATAAACATAAAATTTCAGAGTCCTACAATTAATTAAAGAAAATGGTTTCATTGTTTAAAACCTAATTTCGAATTCAAATTGACAGTTGAATCCATTTCTGTCGAAAAAAATACCGTCATTCCTATTTGCCGATTTTAATTCTGTTCATTTCATTCATCCTTGAACTATATAACTTACTACTGGTAATATATTTCGATCAGGAGTGGTTTCCTATTATACGAATTTCCAGATCTCATCACATGAGACAGCGCAATTCGATTTAACTCTCGTCTTTCCAAACGATGGTTCTTGGTGCAACAACAGCTTGGACATATGTTACAAGGGGTCTTCGACTCACTGTCACTAGACTATTTGAACCCCCTTCCAATGGTCAAAATGTTCGAATAAATTGAATTATAAATTAGGGTGCAATTCTGACTAATTTTTGTTAGTACAAACTAACAAATCCTCATTTCTTAAGGGAATATAAAAAATATTTGGAGGGTAAAATTTTAATTTGACTCTCTCAAATGTTTTTCTATGTCTTGTGCAGCAAAATACATGTTTAACTTGCAGATAGTTATGAACTATGACTGTCGAGTTCTTTAAGTGTACTATACATTCAAAAGATTATCAAAATCATTCAACATCAAATTAATTCATTGAAAAAAGCCCTAATATGTAATTCTAGTTCACATTCAGTGAAATTCGTCAATGAATTTGAAGCAAGAACGTGACTAATCAGATTTGTTAGTGATATTTAAAGAATTAAACGAATAATAATAAAAACATGGACAGAAGAGAAAATACATAATAAATTTCACTTAATTTATAGTTAAATTTGTAGAATTATAGCCTTCACATTCCAATAAATGAAACCGAAAGTATTTACTTTTAATTACTATTTTAAAATAAAGAGAAAGATGTTTCATTGAATAATATGAGCAGTTTTACAATTGACAGATTCTTATAAAATTGTTATATACAAGTATGAAGTATTATTTTAAAAATAAATATTTTGCGGAATTTTTTTTAAAAAAATTGATATTTTATAATATTCAAGAAGGATAGAATTAATAATTAACTGAAATGGTTGTAATGAAAATAGCGTCACTCCTATGAAAAGAAGGTACTAATTAAAACCATATATATATATATATATATATATATATATATATATATA
>BMAW01097297.1:11310-30748 GCA_019974015.1 Nephila pilipes
TTTTAATTTTATACAATAGTAGGTCTATTTATATTCGATTGAAGAAGCTCTGTAGAGTTCTATCAATATCAATAAATAAAACTTCATCCTTACAATATAACTTATTGATTCCTTTTCTATTAGTTCTACAATGTCATAAGGGCCTCAAATATAATTTTTATTTACACCTTAATAAATCTTCGAAAGGAAGCAATAATAATTCTGTTTCAACAAAGTATCATTTCAGAAGAAATCTACTTCAAGGCGGATAAGGAAGTTTCTATTTTTAGAAGCTTCCAGTTTTGTAGACAACATGAACACTGTTGTTTGTAAGAAACTTCTTCCACAAGTTAAGGCAAACGCCCAACTGTTTTCTAATTCACCTTGAAAAGGACTCAGGTTTTCTTTCTTTTTTTTGGGACGCTTTCGTCTCACCTGCAGCTTTGAGACGTTTGAATACGATTACCGCCAGTTATAAATCTTTATGATAGTTTTTCAATAACTTGTTTTCCTATTTAGCAGTTTATTTTGTATCTCAAATCAGCTTCAAAACTGAAGGAAAAGCAATTAAAAAATTTTAGATCGAAAATATTTCAATAATTAATATTAGCAGAAAGTCAGCAATAAAATGATACATTAATCTAAATTTCGAATTTTAATAAATGGAAAATTGCTACTTTCATTCGGACGCTGCTCTGTTTAATTCTTATTTTCTTTTTAAAAAAAAAACTATAAAGACATTTGTTTTTAATATGAGAAACTTGTTTTGAACAGGATATTCTCATAGATGGAAAAACACAAAAGCATATATTTTGTGATATGGACTAAAAAAATCATGTTTACTTATATCGCATTACATTTAAAATGAGAATGAATGCGAAGAGAAGAAATACAAAACAAGAAATAGAAACAACTAAAAAGGTCAAAAAAAAAAAAAGAGTAAACAAGAATGAAAAATCAAATGCGTTTTGAAAAACTAGCCCCTCTCTCCTACCTCCCCCACTACGCCAATGGAGGACTCCTGACCCCGGGTAGACTTAATGAGCATTAGCCACGGTGGGTCTTAATGGCATGAAAGTTCGAATCCAAGACCTCCGACATAAAACCGTCACATTAGTCTGCGACCATGACCACTAAGCTACCGTGGCCGGATCTTCGGAAAGTCCTTCAAATTATCTGAAAAGCAATTGGTAATAAACATGTAAAATTTCAGAGTCCTACACTAATTAAAGAAAAATGGTTTCATTTAAACCTAATTTCGAATTCAAATTGTAGTTGAATCCATTGTCGAAAAATACCGTCATTCCTATTTGCCGATTTTAATTCTGTTCATTTCTTATCTACCCTTGAACTATATAACTACTACTGGTAATATATTTCGATCAGAGTGGTTTCATTATACGAATTTCCAGATCCTACTGCATGAGAGTCAGCGCAATTGATCCCTCGTCTTTCCAAACGATGGTTCTTGGTGCAACAACAGCTTGACATATGTTACAAGGGGTCTTCGACCCACTGTCACTTCAGACTATTTGAACCTCCAATGGTCAAAATGTTCGAATAAATTGAATTATAAATTAGGTAATTCGATTCAATTCTGTTAGCCAAAACTAACAAATCCTCATTTCTTAAGGGAATATAAAAAAATATTTGAGTGGTAAAATTTAATGGACTTCTCAAATGTTTTTTCTATGTCTTGTGCAGCAAAATACATGTTTAACTTGCAGATAGTTATGAACTATGACTGTCGAGTTCTTAAGTGTACTATACATTCAAAAGATTATCAAAAAATCATTCAACATCAAATTAATTCATTGAAAAAAGCCCTAATATAATTCTAGTTCACATTCAGTGAAATCTGTCAATGAATTTGAAGCAAGAACGTGACTAACTTCAGATTTGTTAGTGATATTTAAAGAATTAAACGAATAATAATAAAAACATGGACAGAAGAGAGAAAAATACATAATAAATTTCACTTAATTTATAGTTAACTTGTAGAATTATAGCCTTCACATTCCAATAAGAAACCGAAAGTATTTACTTTTAATTACTATTTTAAAATAAAGAGAAAGATGTTTCATTAATAATATGAGCAGTTTTACAATTGACAGATTCTTATAAATTGTTATATACAAGTATGAAGTATTATTTTTTAAAAATAAATATTTTGGTGAATTTTTTTTAAAAAAAATTGATATTTTATAATATTCAAGAAGGATAGAATTTACTAACTGAAATGGTTGTAATGAAAATAGCGTCAATTCTATGAAAAGAAGGTAATTTAATTAGAAACCATATATATATATATATATATATATATATATATATATATATATATATATATATATATATATATATATATATATATATATATATATATATATATATATATATATATATCCATATATATAAAACCACACACAAAGGGGAAGAGGATTTTAAAAAACAAATAGCTTAAAAAAGGAGTTGTATGTATTAAAACAATAAAATGTTGTAATTCTTTTTACAATAACTATTGTTGCGCATGAAATAATTTTGATTTGTTGAAACATGTAATCCGAACAACAGCCACAAAATTTAAATCAAAAGTTTAGTTTTCTCTAAATTCTTATATATAATGATGGTGAATACAAAATAAAGGTGAGCATAAGTTTCAAATACTTTGTTCTAAAAATTCAATGATAGTTCTCAGTGCATCGTAGTACAGGTAAGCACAATTTCATATTTTACTGAAATTCTAGGAAACCTACTGGGAATAAAACTATTTATAGAAATTCATTTAGGCATATATGGTTCCGAAAAGGATTAAGATAAGTGACGAAAAGAAGACAAAATATAACTACTTTTAACTTTGTTTACGAGCGAAAAATAAACAAAAATAATTGCAACATGAAAAATTCCAAAGTTTTAAATTCTTTTCAAAGCAAATTAATTCTCAAGCAATCACAAGATAAATTAGAAAGAGGAATAATCATTTGAGTTGAAATGAAGTAAAAAAAGTACTTCAAATATCTAAAAAATTATATTTCATTCAATGAATAAAGCTATGAACAACCAAAATAAAATGAGTTAGGAACAAAAAGATTATAACTTTGCAATTATTATATTTGCTTAAAAGTTTATAAATTATATTTCAAGCCATTATTTCCCTGGGCCTCACACTCTCTGTACAGTAATATATACCTAAAACTTCTTAAACTACTTTATACTGATCTCTTACGAGTTTAATGTTTAATATTTATGCATTAAATTAAATTTAATCTTATTTATAAAAAGTAAAATTTCAACAATTTAACAAACTGCTAAAATAAGTCATTTAAATTTCTATGTAAGTCTGCTACTAACAATCACATCTGGATTTTTAACAAAAATTGTTTAAAAAAATGTAAGCATATATTTAAATCAATAATCATACAAAATTAGAAAAGTTCTCTTACAATTTTCTTAATTCTGGGGGGAAAACAATTGAATTAAAAGTGCTTAAGGTTAAATTAGCGAGTGAAAGCTAATTTTAAGAAATAAAATTAAGTCTTTTTGATAATTACAACATATTGGATGGAAATATCTGAAAATATTTATACTTCTAAGCAAAAATGTTTTTTTTTTTTAAAAAAAAAATGGGTTTTATTTATAAATATTTTATTAATAAATTTAAAATGGGTTTTATTTATATTTATTTATAAAATTTTATTCTTCTAGTTAAAACTTTAGAGTTAAAATTTAAATTTATCTAAATTTGTTTTGATGAATAAAACCTCTTGTATGAATTTTAGAAGGAATACAGTATAATTTAATATAAAATTTTACTCTTCTAAAAGTTCTAAGTATAAAGACGCATCTCTTCACATTATATTTCACCGATTAAAAATTAATTTTTTTCAACTTACTTTTAAGAAAAATCTGTAAAATTTTCTATTTCTTTCGCCTTTATTGTAAAATATATGGTCGTAGCGCTTAATTTACACAGCGTTGTTAAAGAGAGAAATGACAGCACAAGAGATAAGTAAGAAACTCACCTGACAATCTCAATAAGCTGCCGCCGACTGCCAAGAGCAGGCGAATTCTGTTCTTGAAGTGCGCCAAATGATGCCAGTTTTTAGAGGAGGAGAGAGGAGAGGGGGACGCGCTAAATTTCAAACAAGATCTCTTTCAAAATTTTATTTCAGGGTTTGCACAACTCGATTTTATTCAAGAAACAAATATTCTGTCTTGAAACACTTATTATAAAATTAATGGAGCAACATTACCGACATTAATTTTGACGTGAGCTCCTTCTTAAATAAACAGGAAGACCTCGTTGAAACGCTTCCTAGATTCAATAGAACGCAGTCATTTTGTTTTGTTCAATTTCACTTAGTATATTTTCTTCCCAATTGACTTGTTTCTTACAAATTAATTTATTATATGAGCACTTGTCGAAAAGACGGAACAGAGAAGAAAAATGAATGGTATATAGTAATTTGGTCATAATTTTGAGTATGTGTACAGGTATTGTGCTTGAAACACAATACCTGTAAGTTTGTAGCGTACGTACATAATGTGACAAAATTATGCGTTTGAAGGTGTTTACTTTGTTAATAAGATTAAGAGGAAGTGCTGATAGATTTATTCATTTGGCCAAATCGCACAAAATAAATTGACCAAAATTTATTTCTTATTAAAAACTCTACATATTATTTATTCGCCTTTCCATAAAAAACTAAACATTCATTCCAGAGAAATCATCTACATTAGACATTCATTCATTTAAATTCAAAACAAATTTTAAAACTTAAATGGTAGCATTAATAATGAAACATTTAAAATTTTCCTTTTAGTTTCATTTCAAAATCAAACACGTTGTTGATATTCATTTAAAAAAATATAATACTTCTCATTGTTAAATATTTATTTCAAAACTCATTATTGAAATTCATTTCCAAACTACATGATATCCATCATAATAAAATATTCATTTCAAAATAATATATATAATATGCATTCAAACCAATATCGTATTTTTCAATTCTCAAATATATAAGTATTATAGTAAACGAACAACACGTTTCATTTTCCACTCGTAAATATATAAAATTTAAAATATTTTTCTAAATATGCATTTTTAAATCTCCTCCACATATATCAAAATAAAACATTATCATGATCAATTTCTAAATAATGTACATATATTAGAAATTAAATCATCTTCATTTATGTATCACATATTATCAAATTTCTTGTTTTGTTTCCATTGTTTAAAAATAGTGAGGCTTAACTTTATATATTCAAATATGTCATATTAAAAAGTTCTGAGAAATATTTTGTTTATAATATATTATCATTATATGCTCAAATTTTTTTCCACACACATCAAAATAAAAAGTTGTAGTTATTTTTAATTATTGCACAAATTTTAAAAATCCATTTAGAATTAAATTCAAAATTATTTCACTTATATATCATATAATATTATTTCTTTGTAACAAAAACTTTTTAAAAACCACTAACTTTTAAAACGGAATGATCCAAAACTTTGGTATTATAAACAACACATGATGTAATACTTTTCAAAAACACTTATAATCATTTAATTAAATTATAAAATGCACTTATGTTAGTTTTTTTTTCATTTCATAAAAATTAAGTATTAAGTATAAAAATCAAGAAAGAAATAACAATTTTAATTAAACAAAACATCAAGTAATTTTTTATCATAACAATAACCATTTTATATCAATGTACCAACTTTTAAAATAGAATTCAAAATACATAATACTTCAAAAACCAATCCACACAGAATCTTTCAAAATCCATATATTCATTGCATTAAATTTAAATAAACCTATTTTCACTTTGGACCTAAAACTATTCTTACAATTCATGTTTAATTAACTATAGCAATTTAGACAACTATATTCATTGTACTTCATAGTTAAGAAATACAATAAACAAAATGAAATTAAATGTTTTAAAAGAATAATCATAATTGAAATTCTTTTGCTAAGTTATTGAAAACAAAATAAAAAAATTTTAACTTCTATATCATATCAATTCTCACTTATCTTAAGCTGAAGCTCGAAGCCAAAAAAAAAAAAAAAAAATACGATTTGTTTATTCAGTTCATAGGAATTATGAAATTGTTTATTTCTACATGGTTGATTATTGCGCAACCTCTGCATTATTTGGAATTTCATCGAAGGGGAAGGCTGGGGTGATTTCTTTAGGAATAATGAAACTACTTATTTCTAGATAGGTGATGATTGTACATTATTTTCCTTGTTTGCTGTGGTTGTTCGTAATGAATCCAAAAGCTCCATGACAGGAAACAGCAGGTTTGATTTCAGGAACTTCTTTGATGAATGGAAACATCAACTTCAACTTTGTTGTAAGCTCTAATGTACTTTTTGATTTGCACTAAAGGTACACCTCTTTCTTAAATCGTTTTGACTATTGTTGTTTAAATGCCTCTCTCAAATTCTAAATATCTCCATGCCCAGGAAACAATCCTGTCAAATGAATATAATGTACTAAATTTAATGGACGAGTAACTAATTAAGGGGTAATAAAAAAAGGAGTCATATCTGCCATGAACACACTATTTTTGAATAAAGTATGCTTATTCCTTTTGATGAGAAAGAGGCAATAAATAACAAAAAGAGTATAACATGGTGAAAATGGAGAATGTCAGAAACGTAGCTTCACCGTCTTGGCTAAAACGGAAGAGAATGAATTTTACCTTGCTGAGAATTCATGTCCATCGATTTTCTTTAGATCATGTGGCATTAGATGAAGAGATTTTGAAGGACTTTTGACTGGAGACACTGTCTTGTAGTGATTAACTCTACAATTTTACTATCATGGGAAAAGTTGATTAAGTAGATTTTATGAGAGCGTGATCGCATTAATTAAATAATAAGTTGGAATTGTATCAGAAAATAAGAACGAACTCTTGACTATGAGTTAAAGAACAGGAAAAATTAGAATATTAAATTATTTTTAAGAGTGAAAGAGTGAAATAATTACACACACACACACACACACACACACATATATATATATATATATACTGAAAATTTATGAAAGAATAATTTAAAAAGACAAAAATCCAGAAAGAAATGTAACAATGAAAGAAAAATAAATGAAAATATGGAACCCAGCAAGTCAAAAAGCAATATCGGGCTGAGGACCGATTAAGCGGGGTTAAACTAGTTTAATGGTACCAACCTTCCCCCTTTGCCACTTGGTAGGCTGAATTAGGAAATCCAAATTGCAAAAGAGTTCATGATTAAAAGATGCAAACAAATTCAGCGATAAAATCTATAATTCCTGGTAAGCTGAATTGGGAAATCCAAATTACAAAAGAGTTCAATGATTAAAAAATGCAAAAAATTTTCAACGATAAAATTTACAAAATAAAATCTATCATTCTAAAAATTATCAACTGATCAAAATATAAAAATTACTTACAAAATTCAAAGAAATGAAGATTCAAATATGTGAGTAGTAAGACGGAATTTTCTTTAAGCTTCAAGATGTATATCACATACTCAAAATGAAAAAATATAACACGTCATCACCATATAAATTGAAAAAAAATTTAAATCATTGTTTGATTGGTAATAAAATGTAAAAGGATGCAAACAATTGGTTGGTAATAAGTTGTATGGTAAAGGAGTATAACGGTCCAGAGAGTGAGTAAAAATGTAAGCTGTGTAAATGTAAATAAATAAATAGATTCTTCACGGCTAGACCACTAACAAGCCGACTTTGTGGACCTATTGTTGTGTGGTGGATTTGAAATTGGATCACGATTCGCAGAGATGTTTAGTATATTTGTGATGTATATAAGTATTTAAGAAATTTATTGGATAATCATGATCCAAACAGTTGTTGAAGAATTTTTTAATGTTATTAAATTTGTCTATTTTATGTGTGGTTAATTTGTTATTACGTAATAAAAAGCCCAATAAAATATTCCTATAAATGGATCTGTGTAGATTACTGTTCCAAAAAGGTATTTTAATTACATGGAACTTGAATCTCTCTCTTTTGTCAAAAATATTACTAATAAGTCTATTGTCAACTATTTGCAAATCGAGATCTAAAAATTCTACTGTATTTGAATTAAGATTAGTTTTTAATAATTTGAGGTAATTAGGGTAAAATGAAATATTTGGTTTAAAATCCTCAGTTTTACCTAAAATAATTAGATCATCTATGTAACGAAAAAGAAAGTAAGAATCATTGTCAATCTGTTTTAGTTCATAAAAATGTAAATAAAAATTGGCCAGACAATTACTAGCTGGACCTCCCTGAGGGAGACCCTGAATTTGTTTATAGAGATTCTGACCAAAAATTATAAAATTCTCTTGTAATACAAGTTTAACGAGAGTATTGAATTTTTCCTGTTTTATTGTTTGATTTAAATGATATTTATTGTATAAAATTGCAAGAACCTTAATTAAATCTTGAATATCTATTGAATTAAAAAGGTCTTCAAAATCATATCCATGTACAGGGAATACCTCTTGTTCCTTCATGTTTTTGACAATTTCAAAACTATTTTTAATAATAGCGGTATTTTCAATATTTTCAATAGATTTTTGAAGAATGGATTGAAGAAGTTTGCCAGATTTAGTGATATAGGTGTTATATCCATTCGTAATACTTCGAAATTTTACAGGATTTTTGTGAAATTTTGGCGTTAAGAAAATGTAAGGAAATTTAATGTTTGTAAGGTGTAAACCCACCTTCTTATTGAATGCCAAAAGACGATTATTTATTTCTCTGTTACTATATTTGGATAACTGGAAAGTATTATTATTCATTACATGTTCACTCAATAATTTATGATAGTAAAATTTGCAAATAATTGCATAATTTGCAGGAACCTTATCTACATAAACGATAACAAAATCCTTCTGCAAATCATCTATATCAAGTTTTAGATCTTTAATTGTAATTTCCCTATCCACTTTAAAATTCAAATATAGAATTTTCTTCAAAACACATGACCTAAATTCATCAAATGCCTCAATTGGCAAACCATATTTAATTGCAACCTTAAGAATAAAATTGTCAAAATCATTAGTAATTTGTTTTCTCACTACAAGGTTACTATTAGTAATCATGAGCCTGAATCCAGTTCCTTTATTCATGAAACCTCTCAATAAATCGCTTTTAACGATGTTCATGTTTCCCGTAACAACATGTTGATGGAATGAATCAACATATTGTTTGTAATCCTTGCATTTACACACTTGTGGTGTTTGTGACTCTGAAATATTATTGTAATTAAAAATAGATCTACCAAGTTTTTTATTGTACTTAAAAGCTCTTTTTATCCAGATATTTTTAATTGGAAATAGAGCCATGTGTTTTTGAAACACACCAGAAAAATTAATTTTATTAAATGATTTATTCATAAAGAGAAAGGTGCAATATTCTGTAATATATTTTTCATCAATATTCATATCAATTTTCATTTTATGGCAAAGATATCTACATATATCTCCAATGATATGAAATCCTTGAGAATCCGGAATAACTTCATTATTCAAAATATTCATGACAATCTTTACCTCTCTTTTATTAAGTCCGAACATAAAGTGCTTAATATGTCCTATGAGATAGTTCTTTTCAAATTCTAATCCAAGTTGAAACATTTTTTCTTTAATAGTTGACAAGTCTCTTATTTTTCGATTTCTACGTTTTCCTCTAGAAGTTCTAGTTAATTTATAAGGATTATTAATCCTGTAGAATCCTTCTTGGTAATAAAATACTTGGTTATTTTGCTTATTTGCGTTTAATACATTTTTATTGTTCCATATTGCATTTAGTCCATAAGGGTAAACAGTACCATAAAAACCAATATAAAAATTCTCAAACCATAATTTTTCTTTTGTGTTGGGTACAATTTTAATAATATATATTTTAATAGTATTAAATTCATGTGAATTAAAATGTTTAATTTCTATCCGACCTATATTTTTACGACTATTATAGTGTTTTGCATCAGATCTATGCTGATTAATTCTAATATTTATAGTTCCCGAAGTTTGCCCAACATAATTAAACTGGCACATACCACAAGTCATCATATAAATACAATTAAAAGTTTTACAAAATAAAAAGTTTGAATCCCTATCATACTGCTCTTCAGCCATCATGACGCATGTCTTGCATCTCTTATCAGAGCAGTTAAGTCGCTTTGGTGAAAATCCTTAATATATATATATATATATATATATATATATATATATATATATATATAATGCATACACAAAGCAAAAGAACAATATTATTGTATGAGAAAAATTTGCGGAAGCCATTTCATGTAACAGTAAGTTCTTCTATAGAGCGGGGCATGTAATTAAATAGATTTTGAATCTGTATTTGAGGAAGACCATCCTATATTGCCTCTATCCGAATCCTGATTTCATATCTATGAGCTATGAGACAATCGACGTAATCCCAGACATATTCAATAGATAACATACCAGGTGAACAGGCAGGCTAAGGAAAAAGCTGGATCTGTTGTGGTAAAAAGAAGGCTTAAACATTCCTATTAGTATGTATCCGATTTTTTTTCTATGGAAATGTAACTCCAAGATTACAGTTAAGAAAGGTCGCGACTTCGGGCCCAAAACTTCTCTTCCGGTTGCAGCTGAATTAGTCACACTTATTAACTGCTGAGATCCTCAGTGATACTCAGTAAAGAACGAAGCCATTGGGTTTGGCGTTCATCCAGTTTTAGGACGTTGGATAACTCACTCCGGAAGGTCTTTGGTATAGTGTTTAACGTTAATGTGGCTATTAGTGTGATCCAAATTAAAACGCGATTGATCGTAAAGGACTACTTTATCAATTGGTACGCCAGTGTCAGATGAGCTTATTGAAATTAAAGGTATTAATGCTATTGCATGAAAGGAATCCTTTACAAAAGAACTCTTGCATGTAGTTCATGATGAAGCAGAAGCTGACGAATTGCTAGAGTATTCAATATAATTTCTGTTGTAATTCTCTTATATATTTACTAACTGTCGAGCTATAATCACGCAAGCAAAAAATTCTCAGTCGTCAGTCTATCGGATGCGCATCAATAGGAAAGCAATGTGACTAATTATCGTTCTGTGCGCGAACATCACTTTAAAAATTCCCTCATTATTGCTCTAAAGTTTATCATAAGCGATTTTAATAAATAAGAAAGCAACGAGATGCACTTAAGATGAAAATTTTAAAAAATCCTATTTATAAAGATGATTTTTTTTGTGAGTGTGAAAATTCACTTGCTTTTTATGCATTCTTTTTTTTTCAATTTATGAAAAAAGATTGGAGAGTTATGGTGTAGTTTAAAAGTCGTATTTGTTATCATCGTGTGACGATGTACTTGAGACACATATTTTCATCTGTGTACCCGAAAACTTGTTACACAATGTTATTAATAGTTGGGCCAATAATTCTTAAAATAGACACCAATTATAAAGTATTCAACAGAAAGATAGGTTAGTATGAACTCTGAAGTATGTATAAATTTTTTCTAATTTTGGATTTGTAATAATACAATTCTGATTTTTTTTTTTTTTTTTTTTTTTTTTTTTTTGATGCCATCGTATTTCAGTAGTTAACTTCAAAATTGAGTCTAGCCCTAAATTGTTCACTTATAATATTTAAATTGGAATATTTTAAGTTTAAAAACAACTTTTTATTTTTTGTATTAACAGAAATTCTTGATTTTTATGTAATGTAGCAGAAAAAATCCATTGAAAAAGAAAATATACATTCATCAATTCGAGAAGGAAAAGAGGAAAAAATTTTTAAAAAAAAGAAGGGAATAATGAATTTCACTTTTCCAGTGTTATTAAATATAAAGATGACTATTTAGTCAATTTTAGAAAATTGTAAATGACTTACGTTCTTAAAAGTTAAGAGATAAAATTTTTATTAATATTAAAATTGAAATTGGGAAAAGATAAATAAAACCTAGCCATTAAAATAAATATAAATATTTGAAATTAATCGTAAGTTCTATTATTTTTCGACTGAATTGCTCTCTTTAAAATTGTACATACTTTGAAAACATTTGACTCTTTAATAAATTAGGAATTTTGTGATTTAAAAAAAAAGACTTGTCAAAAACAAATATACTAAGTCTATATATTTATTTATCGTTGTAAATTCGATGTTGAATCTGATTTATTGTTTTCTCGTTTTTATTTTTTAACGTTACTCTTTCTGTTAGTATTAGAATTCAGATATTAATTCTAAAATTAGCAATATTTTACAATAGTTATGAAGCATTGTACTGTAATGTAATTTCTAATGAAATAAATTATTTTCTCCCGATTTCTATGATAGGATAAATTACAAGCTTCATTTAATTGCCTGAGTTCGTTCGTGTAAAAAAATGTCTTTCCTGTTTAAACTTTGTACTCGAATTTTAACTCACTTCCTGTCATCCAATCGTGCTGAAATTTTGCATACTCTTATAACTCCGATGACAATATAATACTATGACATAAATAGTATAGGAAGGACAGTTCAATATAGTAGAGGTGGGCGGGGAGAGATAAGCCAGATGTGGTTGGTAGAAGAGATACATGCATCCTTTTCTAACAAAGTTTAGTGAACTGAACTAGTATATTCTAAATAAATTTAGATTGAATTACTTCGTATAAAAAACCTTAACTTATAGAATAATTAGATTAGATCACCAGTAAGTTTATTGGGAAAAAATTATTTTTTACTGTTAATGTTTGAATATCAAGTTAGAATTTATGCAACATTTCTTTTCTAACAAATATTATATATATCATTTTCATAGGTAAATTAATTTAACATCTTTTTAGTGTAAAATTCTAGAAATATTCAGTAGTTTTATTTTTGAAATTGTTTCACAGTAATTTTTTTCTATAAGTTCTTTAATAATTGTTTTTTCTTTAATTTTTATTTATTTAGCTTTTTGAAAACCCACTTTTTCTTTTCTTACGCTCTTTAAAGATTAACAATCTTGTTTAATGTTAAATTCTAGAAATATTCAATAAGTGTAATTTTTTTATATTGTTACAGCTGACACTAAAGTTAAATTTTTTTCGCACATGTATTCTTTTCTAACATTTCGTTTAGTTGAATGAATTAACTTAATTAATTAATTCATGAATAAATTTACATGAATTTTAGAAAAAAACCCCTTAAATTACAAAATAATTACATTCTATAATCAATAAGTTAACTGAAAAAAATATTTGTGCTTGTAATATTTGAGGGGAAAAAATACAAATACTGTTTATATTTGAAAAAATATCAAGTTAGAATTTCTGCAGCATTTCTTTACTAACAACCATTCATAAACGTATTTGCTTCGAAACCCTATGAAACATCTGTTATCTATACACAGATATGGGTAGGAAGGGCGACCGCCTTTAATTTATCTAGAGTATATTGTCAATTTGAAAGAGGGTTTTCGTTTCTAAGGGTTATATTGATTTTATTATGGGAATATTCTGATAAAATATAAAAATGGGAGATCTTAGAATACAAAATAAATTGTAAATGACTGAAAAAGACTTAGTATCTTTTACGAAAACTATGATTGGGGGAAATAATGTACGATATTAAGCAACATTTTAAATGCACTTTATACCCTTTTCATTTCTGACCTTCTGTGTTAGTTGTTAAAATAAATTAAGATTATCTTTAAAAAATACTTTTAGAACAATGTTCTGCCTTAATTCTTATTTCAACTGCAACCGCAAATGTAAATCTTTAAATAATACTGCCAGGAAAGTAGCTTGTTTTAATGCAAACATACCATGGACAATCTTACCAAAGTATATGATTCATCTAGAAGGATTCCTAGTCATTTCGGAGAATACTTTTCGAATGCAAACACGAATATACATTCGACTTGATACAAAAGACGACAGAGGTATTTTACATACCACAAAACTGAAGTGTGGAGTCCCTTTCACTGTCAACTTTATAGTTTTCATCCCAACGAAAACTTAGCTTTTAACAAACATTCATTGTTTAAAAGCATTTGTCTTTTTAACAATGAATGAATATTTTTTTTCGGATAAAAATAATGAATGCGTGTGTATACAAAGAGCTTTCCAGGGGAAAGATTCTTTTTTCCGATTCGTTCCAGAAAGGGTCCTACTCAACGGCAAGAATTTAGGCAAACTATATGATTCTTACGAACTAGTGTTTGAATGTGTGAAAAAAAAAACTGTTAACTTGTACTCTTTGTGAATATATACTGCACGAAATATATCGTCTTCCTGAAAATGAACATGTTTTAAGTTATGATGCAGACAATCCTGATGGACTTTACAAACTCACTGACTCAATGTGTAAGCACCTTATAAAATATATTTCTGATAATATCTCATTGTTTGTTAAAATGGATTGTGATGTTTGTCAAAATGGTTATAGTTTAGAGCAAAAGTACAACGGGTGTATGAATATAAGTAAAAGAGATTGTTTTGATGTTTATTTTGAAACGGCATTATATAACACTGACTGGCATTCTTTTATTATAAAATTTATATATAAAAACAATTCAGTTAATATTTCTATATTTAAAACAATTCAGTCCAGTTGCTTATTTAAATCAATTCAGTTAAAAATTATTTGATTATATGGAAGTAGAACAGATCTTTGAAAAAATAGAAAAAATTTATGTAAATAATAATGCTTTTGTAATTTATGTAAATAAAAGGGCAATGCCTTCTTTAGAAATTTAGAATGTTTTATGTTGTTTAATAAAAGTAATTTTGTATTAATTTTTGTGTTTCTCTGAAATCATTTACTTATTCCGCTAGATGAAAAAATGTTTTTGAAAAATTAGTTGAAGCAACTGAAATTTATATGTAATTAATGTATGGACTTATGTAAGTGGGTTAGTGTTGCGTCTTTCTTTAATTTATTTTCTTATATTTGTATTCACTAAATTCAAATCTGTTAATGATGAAAATAGAAATTTCATGCAGATAAACGTAAAATTAAAGAAAGAAAAAAAAGTACTGTTTTCAAGGTATGCTGTTTAATACTGTGTTAAAAAGAACGACATGGATGGGGGGAAAACATACGATTTCTACATTTACGTATTTTACGTAAATTAGAGAAAATTATTACTTAACCAAAACATATAATTTTAAAAGACAACAATTCATGCTTCTACAATTTCTTTTGATAATATTAACCATATTGTAAAACAATTACTCTAACAGCACTATCAAGTGAGTATTATACCTTCATCTAGTATGTAAAGATTGTTTCTGCTCCATTCGAAGTATACGATTGTATAGCTTAACATTACAGATGAGTTTTCTTTTAAGTTGTTAAGTAAATATAATTTATATTTATTGTTGTTTTTATCTGAAATCATTACCTACAAGTGTATTTTTGAAACTTTTTTGTCATTTATAGTTTTCTTTAAATTGTTATATTTAAAATACTTTTATTTTCTAACATTAAACATGTTATGTTTAAAACATTTTATAATTTTAAAAATATATTTCTACTTAAAAAATATTATGGTATAAGAATTTATTAACAAATTATAAAAAAAAGGTGTTAAGTTTAATATCTTTCATTCTAGCATTAAAATATTAAGTTTAATATATATTTTATTTTCTAACATAATAATAAAATATTTCTGCTTAAATTTTTTCTCTTATAAAGAAAAACATTATGTTTTTAAAAATTTATTTTCTAACATTAAAATTGGTTAACATTTTATTTTAAAAGTTATGTTTTTCAAGTTATGTATAAAAAAAGTTTTTCTAACATTTACGAAAAAAATTTAACTCATTTTTCTAACATTAAAATTGTTTTATAATTTATTTTCTAGCATTGAAAAAATGATACTAAAACATTTTTTTTATTTTTCTAACATTAAGAAAAAATGTTGGTTTAAAATTTTGTTTTCTAATAAAAACGCTACTTATTTTTTTTAAAAAAAATTAATGTGATTTACTAATTAATCATTATTATTAATTGATGTACAAAAGGCAAATTTTGAAAAATTATATTATAGTCCTAAAATACACTACTTAAAAATTAGATATGAAGACTAATAATAACAAAATAAAATATACAAAAATGTTCAGTGAAATAAGCATATTTATTCAAAATGTTTGATCAGTAGCAATATACATAAACTTTGTATTTTCAACCATTACAGACCTATTTAGTTTTTCTAAGAAAGATTTGTTTACATAATTTAACAATTGAGAATTTTTCAGCAAAAAATCTGCAGTCAATTGCTTGAAGTTCAAGGAAAAAAATAGCGAAATCACCATATGATTGTAAAGTCATTTTATGGTTCCAAGTTAAACACTCATGGGCGAGTTGATATGCAGAGTTATGAAAACAAACACTGCATTCAAAATCATTATTCAGTGAAATTCTTAAGTGCTCGCACAAAAGTTCAATCATTGAAATTGTGAGCACTGACTCGACTTCTGCATTGATAGCGTGTACTGAGTCTTGAGTTTTACATTTTACAGCTCTTTTCTCAAACATATCAACAAAAATACATTTGAGAGAAGAGAAGAGAAGAGATGTTGCACTTTATGTAAATGTTTCTGAAATACGTAAAAGTTCAGTCCGTTCAGATTCTCGTCCCTTGACCAAGTCTAAAAATTATGAGGTTCTTCACCAATAGCTCTCGTTTTGCTCCTAGTGCGACAATTATAAAATAAACCAATGAATCAACCATTCATATTCACTTAAAACACATATAGGTGAGATGAACTGACAAGAGAAAAGAAAAGTCCATTTTCAAGAAGTCTCTTTGTAGAGTTGTGTGAATCGCTTCATCTATCAACACAGTAGTAAACATTACAGAGTCATGTTCAATGAGAGGTTTTCGAATTAATGATATACCCAAATATTTTGTTTCGTTTACAAGATGATACCAAAGGAGAGGTAATAAAGTAATATCTATTTTGATCGGAAATAGAAGCCCACGAGGGTCGTTTTTATATTGACGAAGATGAATCTTCGAGGTATTGAAGAAATATAACACAGCTACATAGTTTTCACCACCCAATAAGAAGTAATCTTCATAGCATCTAAATCAAATGATGATTTTTCATCTGTATCCGAATTGAAATGCTCTTGCTCTGGCGAAGAACTTTCGGGAATCAGAGCTCTTTGCACTTTTACATTTTCACTTTGCTTTGTACCATCTGCACAAGAAACGTTTTCTGTCTGAACTTCTTTGAGTTTCATACACTTTTGGATTTGATTTTATTGAAAAAACTAGTAATTACTATCACTCGTTATTACTTTCACGTACTCAACATGAAGTATATAGATTTATCTCGGAGAATTGGTTTTATTTTTCCAGCCACGACTCAATAGAAGAAATGGTAATGACCTTCCTCATATATATATATATATATATATATGGGATCTAAGACCTGCTGATCTACCATCCCGAAAGACAGCTATGATGCTCCCAGAGCGCCGCCTAGCACTTCGAGAGAGATTCGGAGTAGTGATATGAGACGTAGAAGGAGAAGGAGCGAGACGCTGAACAAGACGGTTCAGGAAATTGCGCTGGACGTTAAATCTATGATTACGCGAGTTAAATTAATTTATTTTGTGTTTTAATGTTCTGTCCTTTGTCGGCAAATTAACTGTGTGTGTGTAATAAGTAGTCGTTACTTTGAATCTTTACACATCACACACACACACACACACACACACACAGAAGCCACGTATTGATTTGAAAAAAATTGGTTTCAGTAACAACTATGCGCCCAAGCATGGTGGCGTTGGTTTCTGTTGATTTCAAACAGACGTAGACATTCGATTCTGATCACCGCAACAGGCCTTGTGTGCTAAGAGTGGTTTAACATCCTTCTGATATAATGGCGGTAGTCACAAAATAGTCAATCTCATTTCGTCGCAGGCTTTAAATATGCGAAAGTTTGATGCTTTATTAATTTAAGTCACCCTGGCGTATGGTTTACTGATGTATAATAATGTCCACTGATTTGAACTGCGGGAACTGCACTTAAAAGATTTGTTGATTGCTTTGAAGAAACGACCGTTTCAAAATTAGAAATTGTTCAATACCCACAGTGCTGTTGATGTTATAGGGTTTTCAAAATAGATGTTTTTTATGTAAACATATACCAAAAAAGTTTCTAATGAATTGAACGTTAAGCTTCTTCAAGACAAATAAAAAAACAATTATCGTCATGATAGATCTCATTCTCTCTTGACGCCAACCGTGGCTAAGTTTTCACACACACACACACACACACGCAGGAGCGATATTATTTGCATATAAATACAAGCATTTTCTCAAACTTTGAGAAAAAAATATCAACAATTTAGATATAAGAAAACCAGGCGAAGAAACAGCTGAAGAATTTTATTTCTGTAATTGGATTCTTCAAACAATGAATTTCAGTTGATTTTCAAATTAAAAAATTATCGCAAACACTCAAGTTTATTGCACCCTGATGTGGACTTCTTTTGATAAAACTGACTGATAGATTGAAATTGAAAGAATTTGGAATGGAAGGATTGTTTCTTCCAGTCTTAGTTCAATATGGATTCAAAAATTCTGCTTGAAACAAGCAGAGATGGAATTAATTGAAACAGAAAGATTAATAAGCAATATAATAAAAATGGCAATTACAAAATTTTAGTAAAAACATGGAAAAATTTGTTACCAAACACATTTAACTGTTTGAAGGGTTTCTGTGCTATTTGAACCATATTTTCATCTACCATGCGCCTGTAAGTCATTATTTTCAGAGATGAATAACATTAAAGACTGCTTTAAACAGTTTGACAGATGACTCCAGTTCAGTATGCATTCTTGCTAAAAGTAACATCTATAAATCTAATACAGGTTAGTTGTCATCTTTAATCTGCAACAAACAGAAGTCACACTAAAGTTATTTTGTTGAATTATGCGTACAACTGCATAATGTCGTGTTGATACAAAAAAGTTTCTCCCCTGTTCTATAGCATGCATGTTATTTAAGATTTACTGAAAAGGTAAAGAAACCTTTTAAATAAGGATTCCTTAATAAAATTCTTGTGTTTTCATTAAGCCAACATTATATGAATATCATCGTAGCTATTTTAGTTTAGGTATTGAAAGAAAAAGTTTCAAATGTGAGAATAAATAAACACACATCCTCCAACATTAAAACAATAAATCATAAATAAAATCGAAAAAAAAAAAAAACCCAAAGAACAAAAAATAGAATTTCCGTTGTTAAAATTCCTTCAGTACTATGAATAAAAATTGAAAACATGTAATAATTCAAGAATTCCCTTAACATAGACAATTAACAGCTATGTGTCTTTGTAATCATAATCATTGTAGACGTGTTTTTTAAAATTATATCTCTTTAAAAATTTCATAAAAGTCCAGAAAGTTACTTACTTATGTTTCAAGGATATATATATATATATATATACTATATATATATATATATATATA
>BMAW01097297.1:51343-82056 GCA_019974015.1 Nephila pilipes
TCTTCCCTTTTTATTTCCTTTTTGGCTGCTTTAGTTCACGGACAAAAAAAAAAAAAAAAAAAAAAAAAAGCCGTTAAAAGTTTCTTTTTAATACCACATATTTATGCGAGAAAGAATTTTCAACTTATACTTATGTTACCTGAAAGATAAAAGAAAATATATCTTCGGGTAATATCCTTAAGCGAAAGATAAATACGAAACAGAATCTGAGACTAAAACTGTCGGACACTGAGCCAAACTTAGAATTTCTATGTTCCATCAGACACACACACAACCACAAATATCCCAATATGTTTTTTTCCCCCTTTTCCAAATGTAATGCATGTTAAATTAGGAATCAGTTGGTATGTTGAATTAATTTTACAATTATTTTTCTTTGTGGCTATCACTTTAGTTTTTATTAATGTTTGTACTCGGATGTTTCACAATTCTATATTTGTTTCTAATTATGAACGTGAAAATAAAATATTTGACCAAATTGTATTATTTTCATACCTGTTACCAATGGCTACATAAGGGATTCACTATTTTTTTTTTTGGATTTTTGAAAAGGTTCGTAAGGAGAAAAAGGTTGGGAACCACTGGTCGACAACATTCAATGGAAGCAAAAGGCATAAAATAATTTTATTTTTTCACTTTAAAGGACACTATCAATATTTGTTCTTGAATTCGATTCAACACTAGAATGACCTTAGCGGAGACTTTCTCGTCTATGAACGCAGTAATGGAATCAATAGCTGCATTGTGAAGTATTGTTAAAACAGCTGTAGCCACTTTTCGTCCCTCATCCATTGAGATCATATCCTCTATTACAGGGGTATTCAACCTTTTATACGTTGGGGAACCCTTTGAGCTTATTTTTTTCTTGCAGGAACCTCATGAACAAAGAGAAGAAAAAGGAGGATAACAAAGTTTTATCCTATTCAAATTTACAAAATTATTGTTGTCTATTTTATTACAAAAGAAACGCCTTAATAAGATAAGGAATGGCATGGTAACTAATAGGTATTTTTTTTTGGTTCTCGAAAAAAATACTACGAACAATAAACAAAAGCAACACTATTTTAAATTATAACAAATGAATAAAAAGAAAAAATTAATTACTTGGCTGTGTTTTTTTTATTGCAAAGTACTTTTACGTCTGGAATAATTGTTGAAATCTGCAACCTATGTGCAGATTTCAACATCCAATGTGTTTCTGTATTTTGTTTTTGCGCAGAGTACAAGAAAAAGATTTCTCGCAGAGGTTGAAACATATGATAGATGTTTCACAGCTCTTTTGGATATTCTTTTCTAAAATCAATCCAAATACCAACTTGATTAAAATTTAGTTTCAATTGAGTGTTCGGAAGTGTGACAGTCTTGATGATTTTGGATCCAAGATATTTCTTTTTCAACGGGGAAGTTTAGTTTAGTTTTCATAAACGTCACACTAGAAGGAACACGAGGGTTATTGGCGACTGACCTCGAAATTTTGAACCTCAGTCAAGTGACGAGGCCGGTACCTGAGCTGCCCCCCCCCACACTCTCCTAACTTCCACACCACGCCAAAGGGAGGACTTTGGACTCCAACAGATTTAACGTGCATCAGCCCCGGCTACACGGCGGGTATTTAGCGACCAAGGTTCGAATTCGCGACTACGAAAACCACCAACCACGAATCCGAAACCATGACCACTAGGCTACCACGGCCACTTTCAGAGGGGAAATATTCTTTTCTTTCAGATCTGATAAATTTTGGACCAGACTAATTTTTTACATTTTTGTCGGGATTAACGTTACCATCTTCTAAAATATTATGCAAATTAGGAAGACTTTCTACATTATATTTCAAAATTTCAGCTTTATAAGAAAAGTGTCAAACTTTATAAAAGTGAAATAAGTGGCCAAATAAATGGACCTTCACCTGAGCCAAATATATGACCTAAAGCATCTCGATTAATGTATTTGAAGCTCGTGACTTTTATGAAATTTATCCAAAAAATATTTATTTTCACAAGCAAACTGCCATTAAGAACTCGATTTTTTATAAAAATTAATACTTTAGGGCTTCGATTAAAAGCAAATAGTGATCTCTTGCAGAACCCCAGTCAAAAGTTTCAGGGAGCCCAGTTTGAAGACCTCTGCTCAATTATATTATCATCAGTCAGACTGGTTTTCTCTTCATCACCAATCAACTACTCACGTCGTCTGAACATTATCAGCTGTATCCACAAGCTCATCATATGTATTCAAGAGTATAGCTCGACCAACTCCAAATTCTTTAGCAAGGTTAACTAAGGTATCACCATTATCAAGTCATTTCAACCACAAGATATAGCTTTGTATTTGCGCATACACTGCACAAACATTTTTTTGACACAGCACTACACACATAGAATATTACTCTAATAAAATTCTGTATGGTTAGAGAACGAAAGCAGACTCGTAGAGTGAAGGTTATTGGCACAAGGGTCATTTGTGGCGAAGCTGCGCCAAACAAGATGCAACTGTGGTCTGAACGTGTGAGAAAAAAAAGAAAAATTGGTTGCCAAGAAGAGTCGAAAACAGAAGGATCGCTAGAGCAAACCGAGGGCGCGTCACCCGTGTTTATCAAAGACAGTAAACCCCCATGGGAATGAAACAGATCACGACGGTGCCATGATGCCTGTACTTACCAAAAGATGGCAAGTTCCTGAGGCAGAGTGGCTGGTTATACCCCAAACGCTGGGTACCCATTTTAGTCGCCTCTTGCGACTATTCTGTCATACCCGGTCACCACAGTAGCCTAGTACTGAGTGGTTTGGTTTAATTATGAAGCAATATGAGGGTTATTGGCGATAGTTTTTTTTTTATTAACGTCGCACTAGAAGCAACACGAGGGCTATTGGCGACGGACCTCGTAATTTTGAACCACGGTCAAGTGACGAGGACGACACCTGAGCTGGCACCCCCCTCTCCAAACATCCACACCACGCCAACGGGAGGACTTTGGGCCCCGAACAGATTTAACGTGCATCAGCCCCGGCTACACGGCGGGTCTTTGGCGGCCAAGGATCGAACCCGCGACTGAACGAAAACCGTCGGTCGCTAGTCCACGACCTTGACCACTAGGCTACCGCGGCCCGTTATTGGCGATAGACCTCGTAATTTTGAACGACGACACCTGAGCTGGTACCCCCTCTCCTCACTTCCACACTACGACTTTAGGCCCCGAGAGATTTAACCAGCATAAGCTACGGTGGGTCTTTTGTGGCATCAAGGCTCGAATCCATGACTCGACGAAAACCGACTGCGAGTCCACAACCACGGCCAATGACAGAATTGTAATGAATATCACACATAAATAGGGTAGAAACACAAATAACTTCAATTATTTATCAACAGTTATGAACAAAGTTTGGTCTATGATGAGGATTTAAATAAAATATGAGTAATTACTAATCAATGATCAGAAATGAAATTTAGCCGAAATTTGATGTTGAGCATAGAATGAATATCGCTTTTTACCAACAAATATTTAATAAACACGGCCTATATGTATATAGAACAGTCAAGTGAATCAAAACACAAACAGATAAAGAACGAAATTCTTTAAATGTTTCAGACTTGTGAAATAATATACGGTTTAAAATATTTTAAGAACAATATCTAAAATATACTCTTATGTTTGCGTCTCCATTGAATGCTGATCGGTTTGGTTTAAACAACACGAGAGCTATTGGCGACGGACCTCGTAATTTTGAGCCTCGGTCAAGTGACGAGGACGACACCTAAGCTACACCTAGCCCCCCCCATCCTAACTACCACACCACGCAAAGGTAGGGCTTTGGGCCCCGACAGGTCTTTATTAGCATCAAGGCTCGAACTCGCGACTCTACGAAAACCACCAGACGCACACTCGTATAGTCATATTTTCCGATATCGAGCTGACTGAGATTTTTCACTCCACACAGCCGTCATTGACCTAAACATGCAGCTACTCGTTTGCCTGAGTGAAAACGCCAGATTGCTGGCAGGACCGGAAAGGTGAAACGCCGCATTATAGAGGGAGTATATTGCATGTTGAAAATAATGGTATAGACAATAAAAAAGTAATTTAACATAAGCATAACATGATTTATTTTCTAATGCAAATAATAAATTACAGAGCTCATTAGATGATGAAAATATTAAATTTGAGGTTATTGAAAATACTGAAAACATAATTTTTGTCTTCAATAATTTAATGAATATTTTCAAGTGAATAACTGATTCCAGTAAAAATTCTAAATGAATTGCGTTGGAATAAACAAAAAGTCAAACTTTAATCTACAAAAATTTATTCACTTACTTTTTTCTCAATGCCATATGGTTTATTTTCAAGCGTCAATTCAAATTTTTTAGCCTGTGATGAAAATGAGCTATACCGATTTTTTAGCTTAATAACAATAGATGCAAATTTCAATATTTTGTATTTAGTCTGTTTAGGTAATTCCAAAGTAAAGTAATTTCAAACCTTATACATTACCAGTTTAAAACTGAACAGATAATAATTAAGAAAGAATATTTCTTACATCAAAACCTAACACATAAATTTATATAAACCAATAAATTTTCAATAACATTGACATCTCAAAGCAAAACATTTGAAATCGCATACACTCACTTTAAAGTGTTTGGTAAATAGAAACCAAAATCATTAAAAACCTTTTAAAGCCTAGCATCTGAAATTTTATTGATTTCACTGAGTAATAAACATTTTAGTTTGTTAATCCACAATTACATATTTCAAGATGAAAAAAAAATTAAAAGAAATAAAATCATTGAAATCAAATTGAATATATTTCATGATGATACAAAATTCACCATTGTTCAAAAATGTGCCTTTACTAGTAGTTTCTTGTCCAAATAAAACATAAAACAGAATGTAAAAATTTATAAATACAAGCAGACCGCAAGAACTTAATCTAAACTTTATTTCTCAAATAATTCACACAAAAATGGGAATCAAACATCCCATCTTACTTTTAATAAGTCACATTTATATATATAAAAAAAAGATAAAAATATAAATCCCATTTTCGAAAAAGGAGATTCAGCTAATCAGGATTAATTTATCCTCATCAAATATTTAAAGTAAATCAGAATAAAATATTTCTGGTTATAATTTCTTTCTTTTTCTTCTTATCATATACCCTCATTCTTACTCCCTTTTACCCCTGAAAAAAATTACAGTGATATACATGGATGGAATTTGGAATCCAAAACTTAATTTTTCACTGGTATAAATTTAAGTAGTTTATCAGCTTACATGAAAATCTTAACAAATAAGGAAGGACGAAAAGAGTAGCTAGGGAGGCTTTCATGCATATACACATACCTAGCACTCTTAAAATGACATTTAACAATTAAAATAAAACAATGCATGCTGTTTAGAGCAGATTTATAGAAAGGAAAAGGATGAAATATTTTAGTAAACAAATATATAAAAGGACAATTCATGTTTATGATTGCCATTAAAATGATATCTTAGTATATTAAAATATAATATTAAGCACTCCTTAGATTAATGTCATAGATATCTGTCTTGTAGTTTAAAATCTACAACTATATATTTCCCCCATATACTAGACAATAGAATATTTCAGTGAATGTAAGATCTATTAATTCTAGAAAGTATTCTAAAATTTTCAACTGGGAAAAATATCTCCGATAACGAATGTCAATAATATTATAATTAATGTGATGCCCATTTATTATCTTGACTGTTAATGTAGAACATCACATTATTCATTTCACTACCTGAAGTTGCTGAAAGGAAAGAAACAGAAAAATAACTAACATTCACAAGTTTTATACAAAAGCGTGATTGCCAATATTAATATGAATAAGTTTGTTTTTATTAGTAGTTATTGTCAAGCCCTATCACACGATTAGGCCAAAATATACTTGCATGTTTGAGTTACATGCCAAAAATATCAGCCACTGCAGTTAAACAGCACATAAAGTTGCTGTTCTGTGACTGATTAAAGATATGATGAGTCATTTATCTTTCATATTCATAGAATAGAACATATTCATATCATGACTGCTGTCACTTATTGAGGAGGTACTTCGTGACTTTTGGTTGAAAACCCCATATAATTGTGGGTTGTAACAACTTAGCTGCAAGCATAATTTTATAACAGTTCACACACAATTATTATTTACATCAATATATCGCATACCTAGAAATTGAATAAACAATCAAAAGATCATAATTACATTATGCTATCACTTTATTTTTAGATACACAAATGGAGATAAAAATGTACAATAGTTTTAAACAATTTCAACTATTATATGTATAATAAATAATATGTAAAGGGAAGAATTATACCCAGAATTAAAATATGACAATGAAATGAATAATGCTCTTTATGGCATATTATATCATAGTGATGCACATTTTTAATAGCAGTAGAAAAAGTTTTTTTTTTTTTTTTTTCACAAATATATACTTTACAAACATGCTGAATTTTCAGACAACACTATTTATTGTTCCTGGATTCAATATAAAAGGAAGCACAAAGCCCAGTTTGTAGCATAAAATTTGCATAGTAGAAGGGGGGACATGCCTTCTCTTCTAAACATGATCTATCACCTCTCAAGCTGTAAAATGAAAATTACAGCACACATCGTAACACTTCTTTAAACTGCAGACATTCAGTTCTACATATTTCTTCGCTGTACACCTAAGAGCTGCTCTAAGGCAATTTCACAATCATTAGAATATGAAGCCACAAATGTAGTAGCTATACAAAATGAACAGAAATAAATACTTTTATCTACTTTTCTTAGTCATCATTTCAGCCTTTGATAAATGCAGTTGTTTCAGTTCAAGGATGATTTCAACAAATAAAAAAATTGTTTTGAAAAGATCCCAGTTGGAACTCTGTACACTGTACAACACTATCACTCTTACAACATCAAGATTCTTTCTTGTGTGCTGCATAAAGCAGTAGTGCATGTAAACACTTGTATGTGCTGCTGACGTAGATTGATAACTTCCAGATGTTGAATCACCAGATTCTACCTACACTACCATTTGATGAAAGGCCAACTATTGAATCCCCTATAAACTAGTTACAGTTACTCTTCACACACATTTACTCAAGTATATACACAAGATGCATTCATTTAACACACATAAAAAAGTAGCTCCAGAAAAATTAAGACATTAAATATTTTTCCTCCCACAATAAAATACTGAAGTAAAATTTATTTTGTCTATTATTTTCTTCTTAGGTTTCAAAACACATAATTAATCAGATTAAAATACATGTAACTTACTTTTAATTTTAAAAACAAAAAAATCCCCAATTACATTTCAATACCAAAAACATAATTCTGAGGTTCGAGTACCTAACACAATTAAAAAATTTGCCAGCAAATGATGGGATACGTTTCTTTTTACTCTATATAAATAAATAGTAGTGTAAGTTACAGTTTATTGGTCTGTGGGCTGAAATGCTGGCTGGAAAATTTATGTGGCAAGAGCCACCTCTGGCTTTCTTATTTTAGATGAATTTACTTTCAAACAAACACTTTTGCTAGTGCATCAGCCCCAGCACTAGCAATATAGGGTTTAGAAGGGTGAAAAGCAACATCAAAAATAGCTTCATCAAATTTCTTTCGATGAGAAGTGATTTCCTGCACACATGTTTTGTTGTCCATGTTCCACAAGCGTATTGAGCAGTCATGACCTACACAGAGAAATAAAATGACAGTAAATATTATCCAAAAATTTTTAATGAATTAAATAATTGGGATCGTTAATCCCCTTCCCTTACTATACGTTAAATACTCTCAAACTAACAATATACTACAAAATTTTATCATAAGAATTCTGTATCTTTTCTCTCATAAAGCTTCTGGTGCAAATTTCACAAATGAGTACAGTTTCATTTAATTTGAAATGTTTAATATGGAAGATATCTCTCACAAACTTTACTGGCAAAAAACTTTTCAAACGAATGATTAAAGAATTTATTTAGAAATTTTTATTCTTGTCACATAAATGGAAGGGATTGAAATTAAGGAAATTTAGTATGACAAAGCAATTCATAATACCCACTATAAATTTAACTAGAATAAGTCTCAAACTTTCTTGCAAACATTACACACACACACAAAAATCTACACATTCCACCGAGATATAGTGAATATCATATTTTAATTGGAAGTATAAAAATAATTATTAGTTGTTGTGTTGATTAATTTTCAAGTTCCTCATATCTATAAAATATTACACACTATATTTTTACTTCCTATATCCCCAAACAATTTTAAGCCCAACTTTCATTCACCATTTCTATAACACATAAAATATGGATTGTTAGAGAGTTAAATTCCTGAGGATTTCAATTACTCCCTCTCCTAATACGTTTTAAAAACCCTTTGTGTACATCTAAAATAATTTAAACATTATAGAATGAAGTTTTAAATAATGTTCCAAATACATATGATATACTTAAGTAACAATCAAATATTTGTCAATTACTAAAAATTAGTCAATTGTTGATGGGTATGGGAAGGATATAGACCAACCAATTCACAGACCTCCATTCATTTAAAATTTCAGGACTAGAATTACTGACGAAAAACTTTTAGCTTCTTAATGATTATGAATAATTTGAATTGTAGACAAATTGGAGGCATTGAAGACTTTTAATATTATTATTAAATACATCAAATGATTGACACAAAAAGCTTGTAAGCCGTCACTATGACAAATTTTGCGACCAACTATTCAGAATTTATAAGAAACGAACAGGAAATTGACAAAACTTCACAAAGTGCTGGATTTTGAGTTTCAGATAAATTATTTAAAGCCACAAAAATCTACTTTTCATCTGAAAGGAGATCATAAATATTGAAGAAAAGTCGTGCATGGGGAAAATACCTAAATTATTCTTAGGTTAAAAAAGCAAGTGGCTTGGGGATAGTTTGTAACATAGGAGAATACATTGGAGAATTTTAATCAGAAAAATTTAAGTATATTTTTATAAAAAATTGATATATATTAAATGTTTTAATAAAAAAATTATATAACATCAAAAGTAAAATATAAAATCAATCACCCATATTTTTATTTAAGTATTTCTGAATTCATCAGCTGATGATTTCCTTTTTTACAGGTGCTTAAGAATAAACTGTATCTAAGAATGTTTCTATTGCAAGTAATACCTGCAAACACTTAAAAAAAAAAAAAATCAAGCAACCACTTAAGAGACAATTTACTATTTCTAACTTTTATCATTTATTTACAAACAAAAATACTCTTTTTAACTGAAAAAGCACTTATCAACCTTTTATATTCTTTTTACAATTCCACTACTTTTTGAGAAGTTATGTTTTACACCCACACTAAAGTAGTGCTGTTCATTAAAAAATAATTTTAAAAAAAATACATACTTCCTGACAATAAGTATAAACCATTGGGATCAATGGCTAAACTGGTGACAGCATCCAAATGGGCAACCATTGAATGTATCATTTTTCCTACGGAAAAAAATTAAAAAACCACTCAATTAATACACTTTTCCTGTTAAATTATGCTGCTATTCTAAGATATAAGGCTTCATTGATTTCATTTTTATTGAATGAGAGTTAACACAATCCATTTAGAATAACACTTTAAAAAGAAGTATTTCAAATAAAATAAATACATTTATGATATATATAAATATGAGAAATAATTCATATAAAAGTTTTATATGGTAATATAAACAGAATACCTGTATTATTGTCAAAAAATCTAATATGTCTGTCTTCATGAGCAGTAACTGTAAGGGGTAAGGTAGGATGGCATACAATACAATTAATTTGTTTTCCTAATGGACTGGCATCTGAGGAAAATAGAAGAGTTAGACATACACTGAAGACAAAAAATAATTCAATATGTATTATATAAATAAGAAAATTGTTACATCGTCATTCATATAAACAAGAAAATGAAATCAAAATTCATAAATGCAGCATTTACGTAAATTCTATTTTTAAAATTATAATTATTTGAAATAAATAATTAACTTGTTCAGAAATAAATACACAAGACAGATAATACATACCTGGGGTTTGATTGCTATCCAGTCGAATGACTGGTTTCCCAGTTTCCAAGTCAAATATAACAGAATTTGAAGAAGTGTAAGCTGCAACCATTTGTGTCATATCACAACGAAGAAAATCAACAGATGTTGGATTACCATCAGCTGAAAATTAAAAATACACTTATAAAGTTTCAAGTTGAAAAGAAAGAATATTGAACAATAAGGTTTTTTTAAATGTAGAAATTTATGGAAATTAAACTGTTAAATATATATTAATAAAAATATGGTTATTTGGTTTTTTTCTATTATAATCGGAAACTTGGAATTATCACTTAAAAAAAAAAATCGCATTTACATACAAGCTCTAAGGTTTGAAACTTGTTATTTCATTGAACATGCATATCTTTGCCTTGGAATAATGGATACACAACAAATGTATGAATAACAATTCTTAAGAACCTAATTTTTTTTTTTTTTTTTTAAAAAAAAGCAATTGATGCATAATTTACCAACCACCTTCAATTTCCGTGAAGCAAAAGAGATAATAAGCACATTAGTAAAATATAACCACATATCATGTCTCTACATTACAAATATGCATATATTACATAGACAAGACACACAGCTTAGATTCCATCATAACTGAAATGTAGAAACAACAATATTGGATATATATAAAATCTACAATGAAGTTAAAAACTGTCCAGGATGCATTTGATTTGGTTCGGTTTTATTAATGCCACTCTAGAAACAATACGAAGACTATTGGCAATGAACCTCAGTCAAGTAACAAGGATGATACCACAGCAGCTATCTCCCTATCCAAACTTCCATACTATGCCAACCTGAAGGCATTCAAATGAATTATACTGAATGAGTAAGAATCTAAGGAGATATCTGGTTGAAAGTTATTTAATTCCAGGCTATGATTAGTGTGTGACGCATCATTGTAAATAATATTTTGTACATAATTTTATTTATTGTGGGTCATCAATATAGTCAAGACACCACATGTGTGGATACTACTTTACCCATTTAACATAGCACCCTTTAAATTTTCCAAACTAGAGCTCTTACTGGATAGATATACAGTAGCAATCTTTAAAAGTGTTACAATAGTTGATCTATTGGTTATGTTGAAAGAGATTCTGTTTAATTCAAGAGAATTTATAATAGATAAAGAATTTCTTCACTTCTGTACCAGCACAACCTAAAATTGAAAAGGAACCGAATAGGTTACGTTTGCAGCCACTAACAGAATGTGAAAGTTATCACATAATGGCTCTGAAAATACAATTTTCAGAAAAACTCTTACAAACATTTCAACCTGGAGTCTATTTTTAGATACTGAGGAAAGACCCTTTGAAACATAAACATGTTTAAAAGTATAAAAATCGGAAACAGTCAAAATTAATTGGAGAAAAAGCCATTAATATCCTAGTTCATTTTATCAAAAATAAATGATACAAATCAAAGGAATAATTTGTAAAAGTATGAACCCCCTCATTTTTAGTTTAGATAATTTTTAAGATAACTAAGATTAATGGGGCAAATTTATCAACAATTTGCATCACATTTACGATTGAGTTGGCTTCAATTCAAAATGAATTATTTTAATTCACTAATAAATCTGATTACCTCAGATAAAATTTTAGAAATGTTAGATAATGCAGTTTCTGTTCAAATTACAACTCATCAGGGATTAGCTATTTATTTTACTACAAAAGGTAGACATTTTGAGGAAATAAAAAATGAAAAAACAGCCTGTTTATCGTGAATCAATATCTGAAAATACTAAGTACATTCGACCTTAGTTGAGAAAATCTCAATTTACAAATGGAAAAAAATATGTTATGAAAACGGGTGAATGTTACATCTGCTCTAGTAGTTCACATTTGTTGGAAAATTGCCTGAATCGAGGGAATAAATATGACTAGTTAAAAAAGCAAAGCAATGATCTACAGAGAAAGTTGTTAAGTACCCCATGGATGGCAGTGTATAATCCTAGGAATGTAGTTACTCAAGCAAATTTTAAACATCTGCAGTATTATCTGAAGAATTAAACGAAATTAATTTGTCCCTTACAAAAATATTGCCGGTGTAGATAGATATATTATATATATATTTTACATTATCGATGTAAAAGATGATGCAATCAATAACAATAGAACAGAAATTTCTAATTTATATGCAACATTAATTCCAGTTGTAAAAATTGAAAAGGAAGAAATATTAATAGAATCTGCTATTAAAGAAATAGCTGAAGCATCACAGTTTTGCTCTGGAACATTATAAAAATTGAGATGATTGTATATTTCATAGTACTAATACTTTATTTGCTTGACAGATAAACTAAACATCCAATGCTTAATTACACTAGACACCCATAGAAGTTTGACCTGGAAACCGCAAAGGAAGAAATAACACCAACTGTCATTCCTTAGACTTCGAAGTGTGACTCCATTTACAGATAAGAGGGTCATGGTCGAATGATCATGCTCCTACCAGTCACAGCTGGGGGTAGGTGAAAGATCAAATTCCAGTGTATTCTGTTTTGAAGAATGATGAATCGGCTAGTTTAGGGGGAAACAATCCCCCAAGAGATGATTTTATTATTTCACAGTTGTGAAAAAAATATTTCAATTTTATGACATTGATAGTTTTTTTTTTATCTGTTAGCACTGGTTATTTTTACTTTACTAGTTTTTACTCATGGAAATTATTAAATCTTTTTGTTAAGGGCAAATCATACCTTGATATTTTTTTGTGTGTCCGAAATACCCACCTCAATCATCTAGATAGAAGTTCTATCTAAATTAACTGAACTCAAGTTCACTGCAAATATCAAAAGGCGTGTTTTTGTGAAATCGCAAGTTAAAATACTAAGGAAAGGAGGTGGCACCAACAAGATCCAGAGAAACTGCTTGCCATTGAAGCAATAAAATCACCTAAAAACAAACCTACTTTAAAAATGTTCACTTGGTACATTTAACTATTACAAAGATTATATAAGAAATTCAGTTGAAATGGCTGAAACACATAACTGAATTAACTGCAAATTAAGTTCAAGAAATCATCCCAGTATAATGTTCAAGAAAAAGCTTTTCCACATTTTAAAGGGTTGTGTAGTAACTCCTGAAATTTAACCCTAGGTTTTGAAAAGTCCTATACTATACAATGAGATGCCAGCTCATAAGATGCAGGAGACAGCATATCTCCTAAAGACAACAAGGAAAATTTGTATCCTATTAATTTTGAAAGCAAAAAATTCCCAAAGATGCTACAAAATAGGTCTATAAAGGCCACATAAATACTAAGTGTTATACTCCACCACTTTTTTCTTTTGGGAGTGAAAGATCATGTATACCAAACAAAGGTTAACAGTCTTGTGGAATTAAAATAAAAAAAACCAGACTGTTAATGTTAACATGCTGCAATGCTTGTGGATAGAATTACAGTATCAGTTTGATATTACACAAGCAAGAAAAGTAACTCATGTTGAACTTTATTAAGTTGGAAGGGAAAAAAAATGTTTGAGCTAACTTATCTATTGTTGAACTAGTTTTACTGTAGGCCTATTTTTTTTAAACAAATTTTTGAAGTTATATAGATATTTTCAGAGCACCAGGTAAATAAGATAATGTATCCAGCACAGTAAAACAAGGCTATTTAAAAATCTGTCAACAATTTCCTTGATAAAATTTTAGGTAAATATATATTTCATGATTGCACATATAAGAATACTATATACAATATTCTGTTAAGTATGTCTGTTGTGAATTTTCCAGCATGTGTCTGATATGTATAGTGAGGGTATTAAATATTGATAATATACAGACAAAAATGTTTTGTAATTGTTGGAATGATTGCTACTGTCATATTTCATTTTAACCTACATAGCACAATTTTATGGGGGGGGGGGGGGTCTTTTCACAAACCATTCAATCTCAAGAACTGAAATGATGAATGTTTCTAGTAGATCTGAAGTGCAACAAAAAAGAAATGATTGTAAAATATAGGGAATTGTCACAAATTTTAAGTTTCTTACCGATATTCGAGCCATAAGTATGTAATAGTGGAACCTTACACTGAGGCGACCACAATCTTACTGTACCATCAGCTGAACAAGAAAGTAATTGTAACTTTGAGCTGTGTATTGATAGACCCCACACAGCATCTGTATGACCTTTCAGGGTAGTAGTCAATACACTAGGATCTAAAAACAAAAATGAAGTGGATAAAAACTATTACACCTTCATAATTCTCAAGAAGATTCTAATAGAGAGAATTTAAAGAGTACAAAAATCAAGATAAATTAAAAGTTAATGCTTTTAAAAAAAATGAAACATGCATTAATTCATTTCAACATGAATTTTACATGGGATAAAATAATTCCAAAAATTCACGGAAAATCACCTTACTTTTGCTAGTTTACGGACAGTATACCAGAAAAGGCAGTGGTACTTATGAATATACCAATCACATCACACATGCAAACATAAAAATTTGCAGACACTTGAATTCATACCTTACTCTCTAAAAATACACTCTATAACAAAAAAAAAAAAAAAAAAAAGCACCAAGGAGTTGTTTGACAGCAATACAAAATGTTGGATGTGCAGAACACACATAGAAAAACAAACGATTATAATTTCAGAATGATTGAATGATTTACTTCAAATTTCAGCTGTTACAAACAAAAGAAATCAATAAGGCGTTGGTCCACCTCTGGCATGGAAGCAAGCTGTCATCTGCCGTGGCATAGACTGATAAAGTTTGTGGATGGTGTCCTGTGGAATTTTGAGCCAAATTGTCTCCAGTTGTTGGGCTAAATCAACATTCTGGGATGGTTGCAATTGACTTCCCATAACGTTCCAAATGCAATGTATGGGAGGAAGATCAGGCGACCTAGCTGGCGAAGGGAGTGTAGGGAAAGCTTGCGAATAATTCATAGCAACATGTGCGGCCTGTCATTATCTTGTTGATAGTATACCCTGGGTGTTGTAAAAGGAATGGAAACACAACCAAGTTGTAGAAGGTCGTCTATGTACTGCTGTGCTGTTAGTGTACCAGAAATGACTACCAAAGGGGTCCAGCTATCAAAGGAGATGGCACCCCTTACCAAACGCCCTGTGTGGCATGAGATAGTAAGGGCGATTTCCACGCTGCCCTGAACATCTCCAGATATGTCTGCGGTGGTCGTAAGGACACAGTTGGAAACATGACACATATTTTAAGACGGCACGAGGGTAAATTCCACACTTACAGTAGTCTGTTGAGAGACGTGTTGAATACATGTGTGCAGGCCACATGGTGAATAGTTGATAACGACCAGTCCAGTGCTGTAACAGCTGTTCTGACAACTGCTGTCTTCCCATTCTGTTGTGGTCCTCAGTCAACCGCTGCCATTTTGATGCTGATATCTGTCATTATTGATCCACTCTTCCCAGTATCAGCTACACCACTCCAACCCAGATGTGAAGCAATTGTTTGATTTGTCCAACCAGCCTCTTTCATTCCAAAAATATTACCGCTTTTAAACTCTGACATCTGCCTGTGATGTGTATGAATCCTTTGGCAAGGCACTGTTGATTGTTCCTTATCTACACTACATACACCTGCTGAATGTGCAGTTCCAATGCTCTGGAGCTCCCGCTATTCATTCATTGGGCACCAAAGTTTAATCCTTTACATGTTTGATGTCCAAGTCTTTGCCTAAGCAATTTCATTCAAATCAGACAACTACTTCTTGGTGTGTTGATTATTTTGTTATATAGTGTATATAAAACTTAGTGAGGATTTTTAATTTAATAAAATTAATGTGGCCTTCAATGGAAACAAGTCTCAACTATTAACTGGCAATGACTCCACCAACCACATTCGGTAGTGGCCAAAATTGTGGACACTTTAGGACATTATGTTTTTGAACTTTTTAAGCATATAATGTATCACAAAATACAAAGTGGTTTATATCATTTTAAAGAAAATCTAATATTGAATTCAATACAAAAAACGATTTAAATATATGAAGAAAAAGGAGTTAAGCAGCAATAATTATCGATATACATCAGATATCGATGATTTTCAATGAGTTAGCAGTACTTGGTAATAAAGCCTTTATCTTTTAATTACAACTTCACATCGATGTTTCATTGAAAAGATGGTAGTTTTAAACTCTTCCTTCATTATTATATGACGCCAGCAAACAATTATAGCCTCAATTAGTTCCCTTTCAATTGAAGGGCGCCTCATTCGGATAAGAGTTTTCAAACGATACCACAAGTTTCCGATAGGATTGAGTTTAGGACCTTTTCCTAGCCATGACAACAATTTAATGCTCTTTGTACAAAACTACGCTTTCAATAATTTTGCTGTGGCAGGGAGCAGAATCCTGCCCAAAAATAAATGAATTATTGTTGGGAAAGAGATCTCTTATGGAAGTTAGAAGTTTTGGTTCCAGAATAGTGTCAATGTATTTTCTGGCATTCAGTGTCCCATTGATGCCATGAGGACCACCAGTACCATCTGCTGACAGGCAGGACTAAATCATAATACTAAGTAGGTTCTTCATAGTTACCTGAATGCAGTCAGAATGTAGTTCTTCTATTCTATGCTTGACATATTTTTGCCCATCATTACTGAATAATGATATCACAGTGAGTTAGACCTTGCGCTCCATGACTTGTGACCACTGGTCATCTGTCCAATTAATGTGTTCCTTTGCTGACTGTAATCGCTTTTGCACTGCTGTAAATTTAAATAAGCCTTTTTTCATAAAATTCTACCTCTTAGTCTAACATCTGTTAATCTCCTCTTTGTTCTTAAACTGACAGAAACACAAGCATCATTCAGATGAATTCTAATGGCCGTTGATGACATTCTTGGATCTTGGAGACAGTCTATTTATTCTTTTGTCATCAACAGATGTGGTATACCTTTTTCTGCCTTTTCCTGCTTTGTATTTATTAATTTGTCTCCAGATATTGGAAAAAACACTTTTGGTCACCCGATGTAGTCACTAAATCACCCACCTGTTTTACAATTTCAGCCTAAGAAAGACCCCTTTCTTGTAACACAATCACATTATATCTCTTTCGAAGTGTCCAATCTACTCTTTTATTTGATGTCATTGCTTCTAGACTAATAATAGACCTTGTGATGCTTCTAGAGCAACATTAGTAAACCAAACTTCTTGACTAAATATTAAAATTTTTTAAAATTCCTACTTGTAATTTGATTACATAAGAAACAGTCTCTCTCTCTCTCCCCCCCCCCTTCTACAGAACAAAGCAGAATAATGACTTATTCCAACTGTAAACATGTTAGCTCCTACTGGCAGTTACTAACATTTGATTGGTTCCCAAAATAGCAACAGTGATTGGTCAGGAAAGTCAGACATTACAAACCACTTTATAACTGTTTTAGTTTTTTTAGATTTAAGTACGCAGAACTTTCTTTTGTATTTCAAATATTTTAATTTTGTTTTATAAATTGGATTCAATATTAAATTCTCTTTCAAATGATGTATACAACTTTGCATTTTGTGAAACGTAACATTTTCTTTCATCATACAAAGTTCAAAAACATAAAAATTTCCAAAGTGTCCACAATTTTAGCCACCACTGTACATGATGTATTCAACACTACAAAAAAAGAATGGCTCTTTTCACATTTAAGCAATTATCTCAATATAATATGTTACTGTTTTTTTTTAACATATACATGTAACCTGTTATGACAATTCATTTCTAATCTATTTATGTACTCCATACTCCAAAAACATTTATTTTCATCAAAAAAAAACATTAAATTAAGACATTCAAAATTTTCCAATACAGAATTATATTCAAAACATATCAATTTACCAAAGGAGTCATAGGGATCACTGAGTGAGCTAGGAACATTCCAACATCTAATTGTACCATCCATTCCCCCACTGAAACACTGGTCTCCTGAAGTGCTTAAAGCCAAACATAAAACAGGACCTCTGAAATTTAAAAAGTTATACAGTTTTTAACAATAAAAAAAAATCCCCCCCCAAATAATAAAAAAAAAAAAATTTTTTTAAAAACTGATTTATTTATTCTCGGAGCTAAAAAAAAAAAAAAAAAAGGAAAATGTAACATTATAATAATGCAGCATACAATTTTAAGAAAATATATAATTGATATTTGTAGGTATTTATTTCTTACATAATTACATAAAAAGCAGCTCCGAGAACAAATAAAACTGATTTTCAATTAATAGTGTTCCAACACATACATAATTTTAAAGGCAATAATTATAATTCAGAATCAAATAACAGCAGGAAAAAAAAAATCAAATTTATACATTAATATTTTGGTGAGACTATATATTATTTCCTGTGAGAACACAGACAAATGATTCAGTCAAACAACAATCCCAAAATGATTTCTGGGTGGACCATGAAGCATTAAGTAAAATGAACTACAGATCTCAAATTACTCTCCAAGCTCTTCCGAGTTTAATAATCTTTAAAAAAAAATCAGATGCTGATGTTATAGACGGATCAATTCACAGATAACTAAAATGAAGCACATACCAAAATAAACTCAGAAAGCTACAAGATAGCTTTGGAGACTAGGATACTAGGAGCCTTATTGGCAAAATACAAAAGACTTATGCTAAGGTAAGCCATTTTGCATGTGATAGATTTCCTGAATTTTAAAGCACAAAATCTGAGATAAAACTCAAGCATAACAGTGAAACATATATATAAATGCCTATACTGTCAGGCCTTTGAGTTTATATTAGTTATTAATGCACAATTCTTATATTACAGATGAGTGATGACAACACTCTCTATGGCCCTTAAGTATTATGATAAAGAGTCCTCTGATGAAGAAAGGGATTCATGCCACAACAGTGAATATGGAGCGACAAAGACCATGAACCAAATGATAGTTCTGGTTTGGGATCAAGCAGCATTTCATCTGAATCTTCAATGCAGTCTGAATGGTCAGAAGAGCCACTCCATCTGATCTTGCCTTTGATAAAAATAGTTAAGGTTTCTATACAAATATTGAGGACAATGCAACAACTTAAATAAGACATAAACATATTGGTTTAATAACAGTAATGCCCATTTATTTTATTTTCTATGATTAATATAGTATAGTAAACAAATGCTTTATATAATAGGAGTGTCAAAATCCTATTAATCAAAAAATAGAATACATTTTTTTTTTAAAAGGACGAAGAATGATATTGCATTTGTTATTAAGGGTTTAATTTATACAAGCTATTTTATAGTCAGAAATTTAAAAAAAAAATCCTACAACTAAGTTATTTTTTAAAAACTCAAAAGTTAAGGGCCCATGTTAGAAACTTAAATATTAACAAAAATGGTTGAATTACTGCTGTTATTTAAGTGTTAAAATAACTATTTATCAACATGAAAATTTAAAATAAGCTGTTTTTAAAAAATTCTAAAAGTTTATACCTTTTGTGAGAGATCTAAGTAACAAACATAATAAGCTAAAAATTGTCCTGGTTTAATTTTATGCACAAATGCAACTAATTATTAGCTTAATTTCTATTCATAAAAATCAACCTTTTTACATACACCTGTGTACATTTATTTATTACATTTAAATAAATTCAGTGTTTATTACAAAATAAAGAATAACTTTTAAAAAGAAAATAAACTTACATATGTGCTCTAAATGTGTAAACTGGCTCTACATCAAGAGAAGCAGTTCTGAAATAAAGGACGAAAAAACTTAAAAAACATAATCATCATTTAAGCATTCACATTTTTTTTTTTTTTGGGGGGGGGGGGGAATTTGTTTTAAATTAACCATAATTACATTGAAAAGAGAATCTAGAAATATAGTTTGAGAGCTACATTTTGAAACCATCATGCCTTTTTGTCAATAAATAACAAATCTTACTTTCCAGAAAAAAGAAAATCTGGTCTTTAAAAAAGATCAAAATAGAAAAATCAATATTTGATTTTAGGGGAGAAAGTTATGCCATCACAATGCGTATATATCGCTCATCAAATTAGTAAACAACCATCACTTACTTCTTTGCAGGTACAGTTTTTTGTAAGTTCCATAATTTTAATGTATGATCTTCAGATGCAGTTATTAAAACTGGCTCAACAGGATGAAATGCCAGAGCTCTCACTCCATCAAAATGACTAAAAATTTACATAAAATAAATATGCTTCACTCAAATATTACATAATTAAAACAATATATTTTGTGTTAATTTTAGATATAGAAATAAACATTTTACAGATAATTTTCATAAGATTGTTTATAAATAAAAAAGGATCAAATATTCATGATATGGATTTAGATTCTTTATTTTCAGCATTAGACAAGAACTGTATGATTGTCTAATGACAACTGACCAGGCTTTTTACCGGGTTACTACAGATCCAAGGGAAACAATTAAGACCAAATATTTCCAAATTGTGCACACTGTAAATAAAGATAGTACAATAATATGAATGTATTTTATGTAATTTTAATTACATAAATTCATAGATTTAGATATGCTTATATTTAAGGTTAACCCATTATTTAATTTTATGATTCATTATCAACTTTTTAACTAAATTTGTTTAATATAATTAAAAATGTCATTGACAATAACAACAACAACAACAAAAAAAAAAAAAAAAACTTAACTTATGCATGATTATATTATAAATATATCACTATCATTGAGTCCCATCACCAGTTTAAAGACATTTAGGACTAAAATCCTTCAGTCAACAGGGGCCTTCTTAGATTCTGAATATATTACATAAAACTTCAATAAAAAAAAAGACCTTCTTAGATTCTGAATATATTACATAAAACTTCAATTAATTTTATTTTTAGTTCAGTTTTTTAACGCTGCACTAGAAGCAACACGAGGGCTATTGGCGACGGATCTCGTAATTTTGAACCTCGGCCAAGTGACGAGGATGACACCCAAGGTGTGGCACCCGCTCTCCTAACTTCCCCACCAATCCAAAGGGAGGACTTTAGGTTTCAAGATTTTATGTGCACTAGCCCCGGCTACACGACAGGTCTTTAGCGGCCAAGGATCAAACCTGTGACTGCACAAAAACCATCGACCACAAATCTGAAACCATAACCCCAAGGCTACCGCGGTCACACGTCAACCTTCAAACTTGACACGCCTATCTTAATACAGTAAGGAATATTCTCTCTCACAAAAGAAAAATTAAAAGTTTTAACAGATATGTAAATCTATTTAAAGTTGTAGTAAAACATCTATAATAACGATCTCTTCCAGTTAATATTCTTACACATCCCTGTCACTCCTAAAAAAATTACCTTATAATTTTTTTATTTCCACATTCACTTTGTGGAATATATATTATTTAAATACAATTCTAATACTCCTATTAATATTTTTGTACACAGCAATGAGTTTCATTAGTAAGTTCCAGCTCACAATAATCCTCTAATACATACAAGTTTTCAAATGCAAATTTAAATATTGATAAAAAAATTTATTTTAAATGTAAGAGCAACAAATATTTTTGATACTTTTCAATAGCAGATTCTAAAAGAAAGTTTAACTTTGAACTAGATTACAAGACTTCTCCTAAAGTAAGAAGTTCTCCAGTTGTAGAGAGGGATGAATTATGTATATTTTACTATACACACTTTATCCATTATATACATTTTAACCCATGTTCTCAATTACCTTTGTACAACTCACCTACCACATTTTAAAATGGTGGATCCTTTATAAAGTTAAATGGGCTGTGTTAGCTGACAAATTCATAATATTGATTTTCTGGTAATAAGTGATGAACGGGATTTGTGAATAAGAACATAGCAGCAATCATGATTCATCAACAAACACTGATAATGAAGTTGATGAGGAGTCAAATGACAGATTTTAATGTTAGACAAGATAAATCAAGATGAAAGAGCAATTCAGAATAAAAGTGCAAAAAAACCATCATTACCAAGCTTCTTAGAAATGCACTTTCAAAAGGAGTTTGTACACTGTTGGAAGCTCAGAAAATCCTCATATCTCATTAACTGATAAAACCTTTAATGAAATGCACTAATATTTTCACTGGGTTGATTAAAAAAAAAAAAAATTCTCCAGAAAAGGGTGGAAAACTAACTAGTGAAATAAAAGCATTTATGACTTTTATATATTTGCAGCATTTCAACATAAACAATCCTTGGGCATCAGATATCACAGGAATAAAATATTCAGCAGAGTTGTCTTCAAAATGTTTCAGTTTTCAACTTAGATGTATACAATTTGATAACACTTGGAGCAGAAGAGAATTAGAAAAATCAACACAAGAGATTTTTTTTTTTTTTGAAGTTTGCTGACAGTTGACAAAAAAAGGATAATGAATGTCTCAGAATTGATGAGCAGCTGTTTAGAGGGCAATGTTCATTTAAACTTTATATGCTCCGCCCAAAAGGCGGGAGATCCACAAAACTTTACATAGGCCTACAACCAAAGGGTAGTTTCAAAAAGGTAACAATCCCAGTAGCATTATAAAGTGTTTGATGGCACTGTTTTAATATTTCTGTAAAAAATTTTAACAATTGACAAATGTCTTATCCACTTTCACAAGACCTTTTGAAGAACAAAATTTCAATTGCTGGAATTACAAAACAAAAAAAAAAAAAAAAAGAGCTTCTTATGTTTTTGAATTCAAGACAGAAGGAAACTTACTTTTCATTTAATCAGTTTCTAAAAGGAAACAATTGTTTCATACACACCAAAAAGAAGCAAAAACATTCTTCTGCTTTCTACTATGCATAATTGCAATTCAATTTGATGCATGCAAACTGATTAATACAGTTGCACATGCAAAAATTATTCTGTCAACAGAAATCCCTTCTGCACAACATTGAAGCAAACAATGCTTCCTGAAGAATTTGGGATATCAATTGATAATACAGAGATTTGGAGTAAGCAATACCTCCAAAAAATTTAAGGAATCTCACAATTGATAAAGGGATGGAACTCCCCACTAAAGAAAAACCAAAGAAGAATATAAGATGCACTGAATGCCCAAATAAGGAATGAAATATTTCATATATTTGTAAAAGATGTCAAAAAAATATATATGGATGGATCTTATGGTTCTATCTGCAGAAAAAGTGCAAATTAAAATGTAAATATTTTCATATAAATACAAAATACTGAAGCATTTTCTTTATTACTTTTGGAAAAACTTTTATGAATGGTTTGTAAGATAAAAGCATTCAGTAATGAGATACTCAGCATGACAATTCCTGTTTTGCCCTTTTCACTTTCCTGTTCTAGTGTTAAAACTATGCTTCATTTGTTCTATACGTGTTTCAACAGAAAACCATATGAAATTTAGTTTATAAACAATTTCTAACACAAAATGAAAAGGATAATTTTAGTTAATTAAGAATAAAATATTTTTTTTTGAAAATGAAAAGGTTGCATTTTATAAGAATAATAATGGATATTGAATAATTTAACTCAGAACTTACCAAACCATATTATTATTCAAAAGCATGCATAAAATAAATGAAGCAACCCAATTTTCTAAATACATTAACACTCAAATCAAATAAAGATGATGAAAAAACTTCAAAAACCAATAATCTTTAAAGACATGACTGAATTTTCTAGCTTTCAAAAAACACAAGTAAATCTAAATGATCGGTAAGCATCCTGTTACAAAATAAAATTTGAACAGAGCCTCTAACTATTTTATCATATTTTTCAACAGCTTTATGATAGTACATTTTTCAATCATCATACAGGTCGAATGTTTAAAACTTAAAGCAATTTAAAAAAGCAGATGTTCCTTGAGTGTTTTAAATTAATATATCAGCCTGGTTTCACATTTCCTGAACAGCAGGATTTAACTAAAATTATACAAGAAACAAAATAATTATGTCTATAAACTAATATAATGTAAGAAAGCAATCTTACCTTCGAAGTGTATACTTAGCATTCCATGTCTTTCTAAAAGCTTCTTTAGCAGAAGAAATCTTTAAAAAAAATAATTAATAATTTTATAAACAGAACAGTTACATAAAACACTAAGGAAAATATTGAAATATTTCTTGATTACAAACTATATGTACAAAAGATTAATAGCAATAAACTGAGTTATGAAACAGATCAAAGATAGTTGACAAACATTTTAACCACTTTTAAAACTACTATTCTTATACAAATCCCTCTTCGTATTACATTCTAAACAAGTTTATTTTTCTAATGATGAATAACTTCAATATTATTCCAAAAGGGAGTAAGGGCCTTTAAAAAACACTTAAGCTTCAAATACTTTTTACAATACCAAAATGTTTCTAAAATTCTGGCCACAGCAAAAACAAAAAAAAAAAGGGGGGGGGAGAATCATATTAAATGAACAAGTGGATTAATCTATCCGTAAAATTATGATTGTTGGTAAACTTCATACATTTAAGGAGACATTTGATACATCAGATATTTTTAAAATAAATAAAAACTACATTTTAGTTGCTTTTTAACTGGTTATCATGATGTTAAAAACTTGACTGAATAAGGAAATATCAGATAAAGAATAATATACATAACGAGAAACACTCAATATATTATCATCCTCCTGAGACTTTAGAAAAGTAAAATATATTTATCCTTCCAATTAATTTTTTTAATGAATTATTTTTTTTTAAAAAAAAATTAATAATTTTGCTATGAGGCACAACCAATTAATTGATGTTGAGGTCATAAGCTCAACAGAATTGGAAGCTTACACAAGATTATTTGCACCTAAATTATTATTTTTATTATAAATTTCATTATCGTTTCTGTTGCACCTATTCCTTTTTCATAGAAAATTTCAATAAAATTAACTGTTATAAAATACTTATCAAAATATACTCCCATATCAACAAAAAATGTTTCATTACAGTACAGCTTACTTTACCAGTAGTAAGAGATTAGTTCATATTGAATGGGAAAATGACAAATATATATATATATTGAACACCTTCATAATATTTATTACATCAGAACTGACCTTTTACCTTGACAGACTGCAAAATCTAATACAAATCCAGAAATGGACCTGCTATTGCAAAATTTTTCCAAGCCCACTTGATTTGGTTAATACAGTACATATTGCTTTAAATGTGTTTGGCATCATCTGTTTAATAATACAAACAAAAGAAAATCACGGAATTTTGAACACCCACCTTGAACAGAATCAATCATTGGTTAAACTTTCTGCAGCTAATTTTCTTTTTCTACTTTTAAAAAAATTTCATTATCAACATCCATTTTTAGTTTGATTGGATTAAAAAAAGTCTGCTCTGCATAGCATCAAAAATTAATAGCACATTAGCAATTTTTTTCAAAACATTTGTCCCTGGGGTTAACCTAATGTGCTCATGAGTAAATTCATTCCAAAAATTTTTTTTATCTTCAGACAGAATTATACATCTGAGTGATTTTCCATTGTTCAGCAAACTAATTCTATTCATACAATCAACAAATTTTTGTACACATATAATCTATGAAGTATCAAATGTATTCATGTGGCTTACAACCAAAACATTGCAGCTATTAAACTGTTGAAAAACTTCCAGAGCACATCTGGGATATTCTAACTTACTTCAACAATGTCCTTCATGTAAAAGCAGTTTTAGTTCTTTTTCTGCCTCTATTGTTGAGATATATTAGTTATGTTATCTTAATATATATTTCTTCATTAGATTCAATCACATCAGAAAATAGATAATTAAGTACACTAGGAACTGGATTATTTACATCATCACTCCACCTTACAATGTCATTGTAAGATAAATCTCCATTTGTTATTAACTCACATTTCAAATGCTATCAATACTTTAAAATAAGAATGTTTATAACTATTATGTTTATTTCTTATTTTGAAGTCTTATATCCATTTTAATGGATGCATTTTAAAAGTTAACTCAACAAATGTTTTGGCCTTATTCAATCATTTCATAAAAGAAAGATAAAACTCCCGTAATGTCATACAACAATAATAAAAACTAATAACAAGTATATAAAAAAGGAAAACTTGTCATGAAAGCACAAAATTTTTAAATGATCCAATCACTTTGCCATCTGTACACAAACTGTTGTTCATAGGATTCAAATGCTGAAAACTGAATTTTAATTTATCCTTTATAAAAGCTCTTTCAGTTATTGCAATAAGAGTTAACATTAAAGCATCCATTTTATTGGATGGTAGGTCTTGAAGAGATTAATGAATAAGCCATTAAGAAAAGCATTCCAGAGACAAACTTGTGATAAATAAGGCATAAATCTCTTAACTAAGTAGACACTTTATTCAAGACCAATTAAGATTATCTATATCTTGAAATGGAAGGAAGAAATTGGAAATTATCTAAATGTTTTTCTCCTTATATCACAAACTAAGCATTCAATAGATTAAAAACTATTAAAGGAAAAATTTTTAAAACACTTTAACTATTATAACTTTCCAAAAACCTGAAAATTAAATAGAGTGTTATCAAAATTTTATACAATTCTATTGCAAAGCAGTAGCACTTGAATTTTATGAAAAACATCTTATTTAAGAAATATTAACCAAGAAAATGTCCTTAAACTCACATCATAACTAGTATCTGCTTCATTGTTGACTGTTAAACTTGCCAGTTCACCAAGTCCTAAAGCAGCTTCTAAAGTGTCATCTTCATTTCCAGGACCACCTAGCAAAGGTCTCCGAGAACCTGGAGGAAATGACAAAGGAGTTCCACCTTGTACACCTGAATGTATAAAATACATGTTCACACACACAGGGAAAAAAAAACTTAGTATTAAATGTAATCTACACACATTTGATACTACAACTCTATAAAAACAAAAGAAAACAGTATGCATAACCACCAGAATTTAAAAATCTGGTGGTTATGCATACTGAACTAAAAGATCATAGAGTAACACACCCCTACAAAAACAATTAAAATTGTTTTGCTACAAATACATTGTTTGCTTAACTAGAGTTTCAAGAAACTAATGAATGAAACAAAAATTTCATTTATACATATACTCATAAAAATTGAATTAAATTTTTTATCACACTATAGTCACACACATTTCAACTGAGCTTTTATTCTTATATTAGTGAATACCTCATTTAAATGTAGTTATGTTTTCCTTTTGAGAAGAATAATTAATACTGCAAGCAGCATGCTTATGATACAATTTTCAATTTTATCTTGAAGTCCTTTAATATACATGCACATATTGAGCTTATTCAACCTTATTTATTATAGATATAAATTGTCATGCTACATTAAAGCTATTTCTTTATAAGATTGTTTCCCAAATAACATTTTCTACAGTCTTTCAAATTCCTTATATATATTTTTACTGAAATAAAACTTGGAAAACTTTGCACTAAGTATCAAAAGCAGATGCAAAATAAACAGATACTTCTTTAACCCTTTGACAGTTAGGCAAATCAACAGTTTTTGCTCTCGTATTACAAGCAGTGCTATGATTAAATGGCAGACATTCCCCCCCCCCCCAAAGTTTCTTTATAAAAGGTCACTGTTTTCTTCGTTTTTAAAACATAGTTCTTAAAGAATTATTTGCAGTATATTAATGTAATATTTACAACAATTACAATTGGCCCTTTCAAATAATTCAGTAAATGAGAAATATTAGTTTGTAAAATATTAAAATATCTAAATAAATACACATAATTTAAAACTTTGAAACATTTAATTGTAACATTTACTTAAAACTTTTTGAGTAAATACACTTAAAACATGGAATTATTCACATCATACATTATATATATCTTAAAGACTTATTTTTGCATCAGAATTATATAACTTTCGCTTTTGAGCCATTTTTAATAAACTCCCACCAAATTACACAAGAAAAATGACTAGATCAACAACAATTAAATCGGTAACATTTTCCCTCATTGTGAAAAAATTTCACTTTACACCTACTGCCATAAATATGCAATTAAACTAAATAAATTTTGTAGTGGGTATCATTTGTGAAACAAACAATGCTGGGTAATATATACACAGATTAATTCAGCTCATCAGTGTGCATTGGGGGGAAAGTTTCACTAGATGAGTAGGGCTCAGTTGCAACCATTTGGGTCAAATAACTTTGGAAAAGCTAAACTCATTAGTGTGCATTATAGAGCACTATTCGAATAACCATCCAAGGGTTAAAAAAGATAATGAGAATTATCTTTACAATAACTTTATTATAGCAGAACAAAAATAAAAAAAAGTAATAATCGACTTAGTAGCCATTAATCACATCATATTGAATGCAATATAGGGAAGGCAATTTAAAAATTACACAAATAATAAAATTATCATTTAAAAAGTTACATGTAATCTTACAAGTGCTCACATTACTTAATTGAGTAACAAAGTTTTAATAACATTTAGTAATAACACATTGAACAGAAAACAGTGAATAGGCTTTTCTACAAATGTCATTTGAGATTTTTTCCCACTAAAGGCATTTTGCAAGGAAGCTTGTTCCTCTAAGGAACATCTCTGAATTTGGCAACAAAATTTGTAATATTTTTCATGACCAAATTTAGAATAAACATTCATTTTAAAAAAAAAAATGACACCACAAGCCTGCTTCATCAAAAAGAAATGAAATTTATAAGGGAATGCACACGGTTCTGAAATAATCACCATTGATTTAAGCTGGAGAGTATGATACAAAGTTCAGATTAGATTGGACTGAGAAATCAGACTGAAATATGCTTCTATTTATTTTTGTTATGGTTATTTATGTAAAGAATTTCAGCACAAAATAAACTTTTTTTAATGTAATATTACAAATCTTTTAAAACACTTTTAATAGTTATAAAAAAAGTCACGATATTTTACTGGCAATAAATGTCAAAAGTTTGAACCAAGTGAGATCCAATTATAAGCACTACATACTATGAACTAACAAAAAAACTAATTACAAGACTTAAATTGATTTGAAGTGCAATATTTCCTATTGTTCCACACTACTACCTAGAGTGTTTAAAGCTACATTAGTGTTGTATGTCATTTCATCTTTGAGCCCTAGTGTGATAATTATTCACCACATTCCACATCACTAATAAATAACTTACAAAAGCCCATTGTTACAATTTACCCAGTTTCTTTGGTCTTTTCAACAAACACCACACAACAATGATCACCTGAGAAAAATGCACTTTGTATTATTCAACAATCTCTCTCAACTAAAATGACAATAGTTAATATGTTACATTTAATGTTTCATTCATCAAAGTACCTGCAACAGAATTCAAAGGGAAAATATTCGATCCTCGATTTTAACATATTGATTATACAACAAAAATTTTAAAATTCGTATTACAATTTGATTTAATATTATTTACTCAGTACAATATTACTTTCAGAGTGGATTTTGTAATCCAGCTAGACATTTAACATATTAAAACACTTAAAATCACTGTCCCTGAGGTGTTAAAAAAAATTTCAACTCTCTCAATTAGTACTTAATAGTACAATTTTTTAAATTTAAATTTACTGAGAATAAATTGTATTGTTATTTATGTAAAAACTTCAATCTGTCCTACAAATCAAGTACATGATACTTAAAATGGTCTGTTTTAAGCAGTGCTATGAGAACATACCATTTTCATCAGAGTCAACTTGAGTATTGCAGTGTGGAACTCCAATATTCAAAAATGAATTCAAGCTCGGTCTGAAACCAGATAAGGAACTGAGGTCTTCCCTGATAGATTTACTGTCAACAACATTTTCGTCACAGATGGCATCTGTCTTCACATCTATGACCTCAGTTGCAACAGATGTTCCTGACACAACATCCGAGATAATGTGATCTCCGTCTGTAGTTCCATTGGCTAAACGAACAAGCATTGCCTGCAGAGTGGACCTTTTTGGTCCTGGCATAAACATGCAAGTACGAGATAAATAAGAAAAGATTGAAAATAATATATCAAAGAGTGCAGAAATGGGGCTAAAGCATAATACACAAATATGCATTTTAAATAACATGCAAAATGACAAAAACAAGCTAAAACTACATTTTGTTCACAAAATAAATATATATCTTACTTGGTAAACATACAGATTTCAAAAGCAAAAAATAAAATTAAAAAAAAAAAAAAAAAGGGGGGGGGATGAAAATTAAAAGATAATATATGCTTGAAACTTAAGATAACAAGAAATTTTCAAGTGTTTAGTAAATAGGTAGTTAATAAAAACAAAGCTTAGAAATTTTCTGTAAAAAAAAAAAAAAATGATAAAAGATAAAAATCCATGCATTGAGAGTGCCTTTATGATACATACGCATTTAAGAATTTTTTTTTTAAAAGTCAAGTATAAAATAATTAGCTCAAGTTCAAAAGAACATAAAATAAAATATAAATACTTTGAATTTTGGTTTGAAACACTTATTAATACATTACTCAACTTTTAAAAAAATTGTTTTAAATAAAATTCAAACAGTAGATACATGACACGACAAATACATTTGTACATTCAGTACATAAAAGAATACTGCAAGACGTTGCTGTCTTAGATCACCTCTGGCAATGTGATAGAGAGTAGTCTCCTTAAAACATCAAAGATGGCCAATATTTGTGGGACATAATGAAATTAAAAAAAAAAAAAAAAAAAAAAAAAAAAAAAAAAAAAAAAAAAA
>BMAW01097297.1:82156-105349 GCA_019974015.1 Nephila pilipes
TTGTAGATGTTTGTCTACTTTATAAAATTGGAATTAAAAAAAAAAAAAAAAAAACATAACTTTAAACTACATCCAGCTTCCATTATTTATTTGATAATAGGAATTATCAGGAATCAAAAATTGGACATCTTGAAATTAATGTAAGCTTTTGTCCTTAAAAAATAAATTTTATTAATAATTATTAATCAAAAAGGTTTCTTCACTCTTCCTAAATTAAAATACCAATAGTCTCAAAGATCACAATAATTCTTAAAGAGATTAATTCTACAACATTGTTTTGGGCCAATATTTTAAAATATTTACATTTAACAGAATTTCATATATTAGTATGTTTTTAAGCTAAGTTTACAGACACATTTATATAAACATGCATATATTAGTAGCATGCACAATATTTTCTATTATTAGCAGTGGTATAAAAATAACCCATGACCATCTTTGATATTGATGAAACAGAGCAGTCACCTTTAAATGATTTAAATGCATTATATAGAACTGTTTTTAGAAATATTCATGTTATGTAAGGCCAGCATATTCAGAAGCACCATTCTACCCAAGCATTAATAAGACACTGGTGACCAGAGGCTATTCTGAGGACACTTACTCTCTGCAGAGCCTCTCTTGGATTTTCTCTCTCTATGATATGCTTCCATCAACTGGGTAATCATCTTAGAATTTGACCCCCATTCATTCTCAGAAGTATCTTCTGACTGCTCTGTTATAAAATCACATGATCAGGGTTTTGGTATTAAAACCAGAATAAGACTATAGGCGTGCAAAAATTTAGCTATGTTGATATAAAAAAAAACCCTTAGCTAGCATAGCAAGCGCATCAAGGTAACTAGTCATAATCCCTTCTAAGTATAAATCCATTCAATAAAGTAGTGCATACAATTTAAATTTCAGAAGCTATAACATAAATTATACGCACACTCACAAAAAACCTCGAACTTTAAATTTAACCTGCTTATCACAGTACAAAAAGTAATAAATCTTGGTGACACATTACACAGCCTATAATAATTATTTCAAATACAAAAGAGATAAATAAATGATTTCAAATGGGAGGGCAGTAGTCATAATTACACAAAACATTTAACACACGCATCTTTCATAAACAATTTTACAAAATAATTTTAAGTATTAACACAATTTTAGAAAGACTCCATCTATAATCAATTTTGATGCTATTAAGATAAAATAAAACTGTCGTTATAATGCTCTGCTGACACTGATGTCATTTTCAACCTATATTTTTCAGCGATTATTAACCATACTTTAAACCGTGAAGATCGGTAACAAATAAGGATACAGATTTAGCAAAATAATTAAGATTTAGTTTAAATTAGTCTTTGGATGCAGAAGCTTTATCATGCCTTTCACTTCCGAGCTCACTGTCTAATCTGGAAGTCATCCAGGTTAAGATTTGCAGAGAAAGAGCAAGATGTGTGCAATTTTAGATGTGGAAAAATAAGTAATCGTGAATTTGCATAAAGCACTTACAATCATCCAAGGAACTGATGAATTTTTGCAATGTGAATACAAAACATATCATTGAGAGAAACAATGTAACTGATTTAAAGATTTCTACAATTACTTTCTCAACACATTATTTGCAATATCAAAACAGCACATAATTCTACTGAACTTTAAAATAAAATAAATAGGTTAAAAATCATCTGTTTGGACCACAACACTGCACAAGGATTTAAATATGAAATTAAACCTTCTACAGAATAATTATTAAAATTAAATTATTTGAACATTTAGGAACACCATAATTTATCAAATAAGAGCATTATGCTGAATTTTAAAAGCCTTAAATAGTCTAAATTCTTATACACCCCCTCCCAAATCCACTCATTAAAAAAACTCAACAGAAATTGCATTATTAAAATAAAAGAGACAACAAATATAACTTCATTCAAACATTTGTAACAAGAAGTTAAAGTTTTGTTATACACATACAAAATATAATTAAAAACTCTACAATGTCACTAGACAGAACATTTAACATGATGTACAAATTGTAAATGAATTGACTAGCAGTTTCAAGAAGAATTTTTTTTTTACTTTATTTAACATTTTTAAATATATTTAAAAGATTTATGAAGTATAATTTTAAAATAATTACATAGCAATAACCCAACCATTAACCAAAGGAAGAAAAAAAACATCCTACTCTGAATGACCAATTTCTTTAAAGAAATCACTGCAAAGATTTAAATTAAGATTCATAATTTAAATAAATGCACAAAAGAAATCAGTCCTATTTAAATTTTTCAGTCTAAATCACGACTTGACTTTAATACTTGCAGAGATGAATAAATTAAAAGAAACTTCAATTTATCTCATACTCATAAAACTTCACAGGCCAATCAGTTATAAATAGAATATTGTTATTAATTTTTCAAGCACCTTTTCTACATCAACATGCTACAAATAAAATTTTAATGGGGATGGGAGAAGGTTCATTCCAAATTAAAACTAAAATTATAGTATGAACTATATTATTTACGATTTTATATATTTACACATACAGCTCTTAATGATAAACTTATTATAAAATTAACTTCTGGTTAAAACACAATGAGCAAAATATGAATTAAAATTTAACAAAGTAAACACTTAGATGTCTAATGCAGTGAAAAAAAAAATTCTATTATAAACTCTAAGTCTATTTTGTTTCAATAGATTTAAAATGAAATTTAAAAAAAAAAAAAAAAAAAAAAAGGCTTGTAGCAGGTGTTTCAAAACAACGAAATGCAGAAATTCATACTCAAGTTAATAAATTTCCAAAATGTGATAGTATTGGAAATTCAACATTATTTAATACATTTATATTTAACAATAATATCGAATTTGAGAAAATATGTATGCTGAGGTTATTTGTAGACACAAATCGATATTTACACATATTAACATAGATACCTAATACAAAAAAATTTGTTGAAGACCAGTCAATTTATGTCAAAGTTTATACAGATACACTATGAAATTTAGATAACTAAACAGTCTCTGCAACAAAATGAAGGGGGATGATGAAGACAAAATATTTTAACACACGTCTTAGTAATGTTAACATCATTGATATTTTTGGGGAGACATTACAGAAAGTAACATCTATTATATAAGGAATCTTCAGAATATTATCAAAATAATATATATAAATAAAAAATTACTGGGATGAGATAAGAATATATTATTTCATAAATACACTTAATATTCATATTCACAGATCTTTGACATTTTGCACTGTATACTTTCATTTTACTTCTACAGTACTGTTTTTATTAAGCTTCCCATATTACAATTTACATAATAAATTACTATTTTACAAGTAACTTGTTTTCACTGAAGTTGCATAAAGAGGTGCAAGAGTCTTAAACATTAGTATTAGAAGAATGCTTAACAAATATTTAGATGCCACTTTTGCTAACTAAATAGCAAAATCTAAAGCATTTCTTTTAAAAAAAATTATCTAAATCTATCTTACATGATGTCTTCAATTAACTTTAACAAAATTCTTCAGAAAGTATGTTATGTGTCAAAAATACAATGATATTTAAGTATCAAAATATATATTCTTTAATTGTTTTCTTTTCACAGTGAAAAGTCTATTATTGCATATTTTTTAAAAAACATACCTAATTTGCATATACATTAATGCTTGTAAGAGATCAAATTTTATTTGAATAAAACTATTTTATTCCATATACTGAAACACAAACTGATTATAAACAAAAGTTATGCAACAGATTCATTGCTAAGCCTATAGCAATGACTGAGAAACAAACTATAAATTATTAAGTTAACACTTGATTGTAAAAATAATTAAGTTGCAGAAAAAATATAATCAGTAATGTATATTTTAACAACAGAATTGTGCATTCAAAATAGAAATGATTATCATAAATAAACAAATTCCACAGATTACAGAGTCATGCAATCTGAAGTCCGATGCTTTTGCGGATGTGTAGAGATAATGTAGATATATTAAATTCAAACAATCATCTTTAAGAGAATGTAAAATAGTAAGTTAAATGAGATGTTTTTTTTTTCCCTTACCCCAGTCAGTATTATCACTTTGAGGTCGATCTGGTGTATCGCTACTACCCAGAAAATTAAACTCTGCTAAAGCTTCTTCTGTAGAGGCTTCACTTATTCCATCATCTCTTGTTAAATCATTTGCACCCTTAAAACATCATGTAAAATTTTACATGCATATCACAAAATTCAGCAAAGGTTACATAAATATATATATTATTATTTCAAGTAAATTGTTACTGAATATATATTACATGTAAACTCACTTTAGTTTTTGATTTTTTCTTTTCTAATATTTCATTATCTTCATCATCTACAGCACAAGTATCATCCATTTCATCACTATAAAATACCAGTCATACAACTTATTATAAATTAAGTTTCTAAATTTTCTATTAATATTTATTAATTACACACTTAAATTACCTCAAGTTCTCATCATCATCATCCATGTCAACATTTTCTGATGACAGGAAATCAAAAGTATCTAGTACTGATTGCTCAGCATCCATCAAGGCATTTTCTGTGACGGAATGTGTAATCTTTCCAATTCTAAGACAGAAATTACATTAAGACACAGCGGCAGAAAATAATTTTGTTTTTCCCTTAACAATATTGACTAATACAGTAAAACATAATATGAATACCTCCTTTGCTGTGATTCATAGGCCCTCTTCTTTTGTTCTCCATTTAGAACAGATGATAAATGTTGTTTTTCATCATTTTCTGCATTAGAAGGAGCTAACCCAAGAAGAGTTCGAACTCTTGCAGACCGTACATCAATTATAGTATCAGTATAACCTATTTCTTGCAAATATCTATAAAAATATTTTTAATAAAAGGAAAATTATTAAAATAAAAATGCATCAGGAAGCAGAGAGGAATAATTTACCGAAAATAGCCTCAAGTATTAAAACCTTTATAAAATATTGGACAGAAATAAGATACATTTAAATATACATATAATTCATGAGATAAATATGCATTGATCATCTGTATAATGCTATGAGATAAATCTGTGAATCTTAAATACTAAAAACTTAAATAAAAAAAAAACCATCACACAAATAATTTTAGATAAAAATTAAGATAGTCTGCAAGTCTAATATTTTATCACAATGAGTATTTCATAATTGTGGGCTGCACACAGCAGACATTTATAATATTTTAATACCAATATAAACTAAAGATGAATTCACAATTAAAGTGCACTATTGTAAACTTGAAACCTTTTAAAATTCATCAAACAATTTAAGACACCAGGCATTTAAATCCATACTTCTGACATGGCCAGCTAATTGGGAAAAGAAAAATCTGTTGCACATTTTATTTTTCATTGAAGTACCTTGAACAAACAATTCAAATAAATTTATGCATATTTCTTCTTATGGTAACACATTTCACATCTGTAACAACAGCAGCTTAATACTCTAGTGATAATAAAGCAATTTAATATTTTGCCCATCAAATTTTAAGCAAGTTGGCATTGAAACTAAATCTGAGAAATGCTAATTGAGTTGGATTAAAATTAAAGATGAGTGAAAAAATTAGATAATTAAAGCAGTTCTTTGCCTCCTTTAAAAATAATGGGAACCAAATGCATAATCCTTTTTCTAACATATTAATATAATAAGGGCTAAAATACAGATGCCTAATAATCATACTGTCTTTACAATGCACAAACATTTAAACTATTATAACATAAAGTAAAAAATTTATATTGAAATGAAGATTTAGATATGGAACATATTTTACACAGAAGAAAAAACCAATCGGTTTAAAAATAATTCATATGTATATTACAAAATAGCTATGAGTTAAACTTGTATATTAATTTTGGAATGTTTTTGAATCATAAAAAATGGTCCGAGTTATATCTTTACTCTTCAAAATTTGGCAAAACAGTTCTAAATGATGAAATACATTGCAAATGCTAGTAACATACATTTGAATAAAATATTATAACTAATAGAAATAAAATACGAGTCAAGCAAAAAATAAGATAATGAAAAATTCACAAGAAACAAAGAGATGAAACTTTGAGTGACAAATTAATTTCAAATCAAATTGAAAGATATATAAAATGCCATTTAATAAAAAATATTTGACATTATCTCCATAAAAGTAAAATCTAACATTTAAAAAATTCACATAAAAACCACAGAATGAAATAACTTATGAGAAAACATTAGGTCTGAAAAATAAACCATAATGATAGTTTAACATTTTTAAAAAACATTACTGTCTAAGTAATTGCCGTCCTTGTCTCCATGAAACATTACTATTGCTTGTAATCAGAGGATCTCCATCAACTGGTTCATCTAAAAAAGTTTTTTTTAAAAGTTAAAAATTATATATCAATAAGAGGGACATCATAAAAACTACTAACAAGGAAAAAAATTTGTTTAAAATTATAAAAAGAGTAAAGTTTGCATTAAAATGCTACATATTTTTACCATCATATGATGAAGTATATAAGACAACCTAAGCAATTAAAAGTTGTAATAATTTTACCAATTATAATGTATTTCTCGTTAAAAAACTGCATTCATAGCAGAATTTTGGAAATTCATTTTTTATGCATTTATAATAAAACTAATATTTGAATAAAAAATACATTTTTTTACATAAGTATTAGACAACTTTTATTTTAAAAAAATCACAGTAAAAATACAGCATAAACTTCAAGAAAATTCAAAAGAATCATATCAAAACAAACACACTTTTCTCAAAACATGTATTCTTACTTTTAATTTTCATGTTAAAGTGACCATAAAAGCAAAATTTAACAAAAAAGGTCACACTATATTTAAATAAAGTACGATTTTTTTTTTTTTTACTAACAGATTCTTCATAACATTCAGTCAATATATCTTAAATATAAGATTATATACTGGTTTTAATAACACAAAGAATTTAATTCAGAAAAAAAAAAAAAAAACTGTTCATAACTAAGTAAAATATTTAAAACTTTTTTCCCCCTATAATGAGTTATAAATGCTGCTTTTCTAGACTATTTCAAGAAGGAATAGGGCTGTTGAATAGTTCACCTTAATCATTTGACTATTAGTTTATAATCTTTCCAAAGAGAGTAAAATCCTTTACTTGCTTAAAATTTATAAGGAGAAAGTTCTACAACACTAAAAATATACAAGTGTGATGGTAAGAGTTTAATGGTGCAAGAGCCATAAGTAGCCATGCTGTGCCAAACAACGTGTAATTGTGATCTAGACGCTGAAAAAATAGGGATAAAGTTAAAAATGGTGGACAAGAAGGAAAATCAAATATAGAAAATAATCGCAAGGGTATGGTCAAGGCAATGTCATTGGTATTTACTAGAGCCAGTAAACCCCATAGGAAAGAAACAGCACTAGGGGCCTTTGAGGTCAGGATGCCTGTTCCTACTTGAAGAAAGTAAGCCCCCAAGGCACATAATACACTCTTAAGAGGTTATAATGCTTTGAAATGATGTGGAAAAGATAAGAGGCTCCAAAGAACCAATTTAGATACCAGTAAAAAAGTTGGGGAATGTTTAAAATGGTTCGTAGTTTCTCTCAAATAGCTAAGACTGTTGCATGCCCCTTGGATGCATGAGTAAGGAGAAATTGAGGCTCAAGATCCTAATGCACTTGTACTTATCTAAAGAAGATAAGCTTCTGAAGGGAACTTCAGTAACAAATGCTCTCTCTCTCTCTTTTTTTTTTTTTAAAAAAAAGCAGGAAATAGCAAGAGATCTGATGATAAGGGAGTATATATATATATTAAAAAATCAGAATATACAAGAAATATCCAATATTCAAAAACCACTTAGTTATTTCCATAACAAAGTCTTTGAACAGTTTCTAAAAATAACTCAATGCTGTATTTTCTCCAGTTTTTTTAAAAAAATTAACTGCTGATGCACACTCATTACCAAATATAACAGCAGAAATAAATGGATAGTCCTACCCAGAAAATAATTTTTCTCAAGAGGAGAAAAATCAATATATTCAATAATAAACAATATAAAAATAAAAACATGTTACCAATAGAAACCTAATAATAATTTCACAAAAAAAAAAAAAAAAACCACACAATTCTATAATAGGGTCTCTGCAATGTCTTTTATTTAATATTTTATTTAAAAATATATAAAAATATTACACATATATATTTAGAAATTTAAAGATTATTTTGAAATAAAAGTAATATAACCAATAAAAACAAATTAAAACAAAACCCATTAAAAAACTTACCAATATCATCAAATATAGGAGCTTTCAAATCCGTGAAGTTAGGATCTGTACCATATTTAAGTTTATGAAATTTTACCCTTAAAAGAAAAAGAACCAGAAATTCACATTTTTGTTGTAAAATATAAAAGTATAGATAAAAAATAGCTTTTTCAGATATATAATTAAAAAATTAATTAAAAATTCTGTTCATTTTAAAAAACAATTACATTTTTAAAAAATTCATACCTTAAAAAATATAAGTTAACTGCTATGTTACATTGAAGAAACAATGTTAGTTTTCAAACCCACAACATATAAAGTAATATAACTTGAACATGTAATAATATACTCTCTATTAAACTAGAACAAAACAATTTTTTTGAATTATGATTAAACTAGAACAATACAAATCTTTGATTTATGATTATCATTCCCACATTATGGAAAAGCACAAAAATCATTAGAAGCTTTGTAGTTAACTGTAGACTAAAACTACACAATAGAATTTTCACAACAAACCATATAATTTTGAGAGTAATGATTACATGAGAAGATTAACACCCCAAATGGTACCCATACATAATTCTACAGAGTTTCATAACATTTCATATGAGGTCTTCAAATGCATGCAAAAATTTAATTGATGGGATGGATCTTGAATGAATGCATGATTTACAAAGGTGCTTAGTTTTCATCATCAGCCCATTTACAAGTAGTAGAGGATTGAACACATGTAAAACTTCCAAATTCTTATCGATACCTTATACCTTGTCTACAACACAATTCATAATTTTATTTCATGGCAATGTTTGTATGCAATGATGGGAAAAAATAGCATGAATTCGAAAAAAACAAAATGCACAAATACAACATATAAAAACTTGAATGCAAATTTACAGTACTAAGTAAACTTACCTTTCTTGTTTAAGAGCATATTCAAGCATTTTAATTCTTCGTATTAAGTCATTTTTTAAGTTTTCTTGACCCTTACGTTCACCTTGGAGGAAAGCTATGCGTGCCTGTAAATAATAAATTTCAGATAATATGACCATAAAAATTAAATAACTAAAACAGAAAGCATTCATACACATTTTACTACACAGCTTTTGTGTGTAGCAAGAAATAGTTTATCTGTAACTGCCTTGTGTTTTACATGTAGAGTTCATTTTAAGTCTTAAAAAAATAGGTACAAGACAAAAAAAAATTAAAATGATGGAGAAGGGGGGGGGGCGCCTAAATTTACAATGTACTTAATTCGGATTCAGTTAAAACCTCTAAATGAATAATTCTTAATGCAACATATGAAAGTAAATAACTATGAAAAAAATGAAGTTAAATCAATTTTTTTTTTAAATCTAAAACATTTTAAAATGAAATGTGAAGTTTAATTAAGCATAAACATCAAAATTATTTAAGTATTTGATGATTGTTAGAATTCAACCTTTACTAATGAGTCACTGTTCAAAGCTACAAAATCCAACAATGGCTGTGTAACTCTGACATTAATTCAAACCAGTCTTATAGTTCTAATTATTACACATTATTGGGAAAAAGTGACCAAGAAGTAGAATATTTGATTTTGAAAAACAGCGTGAATTTGAAAGTTCTAAGTGCAGAGTCTTGCAAAATCCCCCTTGAAGTGAACCCTGTATAATGAACACTTTTTTTAAAAAGAAATATTTCATTAAACTTTGATAGGTGAAGCAAAGCCTTCTTCAAGTTGTGTTTTTGGTCATACAAAATCATATTTTATATTAACATGTCCTCTTTTCAATATTTAAATCCTTTCTTTAAACTTTTTGATGAATTCCTAAAAAACAAACCTTTTAAAAATTAATTTGCATTGGTAATTAATTAGATAACTGTGTGTGATAAGTTTTGAAGGGGGAAAAAAATATATCAAAGTTACATTTCATACTGTGTTCAAATTCAATAATTTTTTTTTTACTCAAGAATACATACGATCATTCAAGGTCTGAAAAAGGAGCATTAGGGAAATGCAAAAAATGCATGACATAAGGACTGAAAAAAATACCTGCTTCTATGCTTATCATTAAAATTATTGAATGAGTAATTTTTAGCAAAATAAACTCCACATGCAAAAAGAAAAAAAAAATCTATTTAAAAAAGACAAAAACAATTATAAATATCAATTAGAATTAATAACTAAAATTTTTCAATAATAAGCTAGACAGAGAAATTAATATTAAAAACATAATTTTGAGCCTCAGTCAAGTTCTAATGATTTATTAATTTAGTCCTTCAAATATTTGTTTAAAACACTAGATTTCATTTGTTTATCCAATGCTGAAGTAGATTTAGAAGCATCTTTTAGACCAATAGCTAGATGCTCTCTGTGCCTTTTTTTTTTTTTTTTTAAATGCGTGTATTTCATATCTGTTCGCAATAAAGTCATTATATATAATATTCTCAAAAGTCTATGACCTTATAATTTGACATTCACAATGAGTTCAAACGCATCCGTCTTGATAGGCTTTAGTAGATTTTCCTTCAATGGCATCAGTTATCCCTACTGCGTCCAAGTTCCCATAATTTAAGTATTTCAGAATTTTACAAACTTAAAACTACCCCATCCACTGTAAAATTTCCACTGAGCATCCATAACATTCCTTCCAAAACAAGTTCCTATGGCAGAAATTTCTGATTTCAAAACTTCTATTCTATCAGTTAATATTTTACTAAGTATGTCAGTTTCAAGTAACAGTTGTATCAGTGGTTCACCTTGTCCAGTATCATTAAGTTTTATTTCTCAATTTGAAAGTAGCTTTGGGTCTTTTAAACTTTAGGTAAATTTGTATATATTTTTCTTTGATTAACGACTGATATTCAACAGGTAGATTTCATTCGAAGACTGTCTCAGTGGATATTATAATGACCATCAAATGCTTTAGCTGTTTATCCACCTCCAAATAATCCTTACAATGAAACCTCCTTCATATCAAGAAAAAAACTTCCTTCTTAAGGCTTTCATACATGATCTGGGCAACTTGTCATCTAATCATGCTCCACTTATTTTGTTTTTCCTTTATGCTGTAAACATACTACTAGAGTCTTCAATATCATACTTGGAGACAATTGAACATAATGTACTTGTATCGTCAGGATATAATAAGGATTCTAGGAATGCAATTCAAAAAATGAAATGAAATAAATGAAAAAAATTATATCATTGAAACCTAAAACAACACATCTGTTAATATGAAGTGTTATTTCAGTGATTCAAATTGAAAAATGATTTTCTCTAAAGGTTTTGAGAATATCAAGGGCAATAATTTGAGATTGAGTATTGTTTAAAGATTTTGGAGTTCAAATATATAATAGTAATGTTTTTGTAAATAAGTATTTCAACATTAATTTAAAAACAGTAAAATATCAATGCTTCTGTAATAGAATATCCATCATTTGAATTAAAAGCATATATTCACTAATTAAACCAGGTTCGAAAATATTTTGGTTCTTAATGTCTTGTTCTTTTCGGGATATTGATTTCGTATTTTTATTAAAATTTTTTGCCCACCCAGAACATTCTGAGAAACTATTTTTCAATCTCTACTATTGTGATTTCTTTTGAACTATCAAAATTTTTTCAACATTTGATTTACATTCAAAAGGTTGAAAAAAAAGTCGATATCTTTAAATGTACAATAACTATAAAAAAGAATACACTTCCTTGAAAAATAAAAAGGGGTATTTCAAACAAGAGACAAGCAAATTTTCATGATTATGCATTATAACCTCACATGTACAAGTAAAAAATATAAATAAAAACACTTTAGCAACTTTAAAGAATAGGACAAATTTTACAATAAAATTCAGAACACGTTTCTAGAAAAGTGTATTAAACTACCCTTATTTCTTTTAATTGCTGTTAAATTATTCATTTATATATCGTGTTTCTAATACTTTAAACTGAAGTTTAAGATAATATAAACATAACATCTAAAAGAGAAACAAGTATTTATTCGAGAAATTTAGCAACAAGATTATCAAACAAGGGGGGGGGGTACATATTTTATCAGGAAATTACTATAATTGTAGAATTAAGTTATACATGAGTACAGAAAATAATTGGAAAGTACAAAAAAGAGAAAATGACAAAAAATAAAATTTGTAAAAAGAAAAATATAAGTAAGAGAAAGCAAGGTGGATCCCAAAAAAAGTGCCATTAAAGCTTCTACAGAAACCTCTGTAAGCATTTGTATGTGTATTTGTACCCCAACTGTCTAAAATATTTTTTTAAAAAAAAGCTGATTACAACGGTAGAGTATCAAGAAAAACAAATTATCAGCTAGTAAAATCAAAAGAAGCTTCTAGAACTGGCTTAAAACACAGCAAATAAAACTTATGACCTTAGGGAGTAAATTATATTTTTTAGTGATGAGAATAAGTATAAAATATATTTTGTAGCAATAGTCATTGCATTGTTTACAAAAGCTAAATACTTCTCTTGCTCCAAAAAACTAGTGTTCAACTCCAAAGATATTGGGTGGCTCCATTATGGTTTAGAGTTGTATGACTGCAAGTAGAGTTTTAAAGCTTATTTTTAATGATGGTGCCAAATACTTCATGGTTAACTTATATATACACAGAAAAAATTTGAAAGAAAAAAAAAGTCAGATTAAATTAGGTTAGGATGAAAATTTAATATTCCAGCACGAGAATGACTTGGAAAACGTACTGCACAACTAGACATGACAACTACATTCAACTTCTCAGACATCCGTATAATTGAAAATTTGTGGACCATGTTCGAAAATTCTGTGCGAAAACGTAAAATAACAAGCAAGGATAGTTTTAAAATGTGTTGTGCAAGAATGGCATAACATACCTTCAAGTGTAACTAGGAAATAAGTTGAATCAAAGCTATAGACATGTATGTGTAACAAAATATTGACACTTCCATATTTATTAAAAATAACACAAAATCTGTTAGTATATACTCTTAATTTTTTTGATTAAAAAAAAAAAAAAAATGGCAAAAATTGTTGTTACAATGCTGGTAACACATCAATCAATAACTCCCGAGACTAACCCAGAGATGGCACTCGTTGTAAACCAGTAACCAGGTCTTTCTAGAGTACTAACCTTTGCTTGAAACGTGTCAAAATTTTAAGTCGATCGGACCAGAAACAGCTGAGTTATCAAGGTTGGAGTAAAGTCGTTTTGTAGTTTGTTTAAAAAATGGAAAAAACCGCGTTTCGTGTTCTGATAAAAAAAATTGTTTTTTAATGGGTAAAAACACCGTGCAAGCGAAACAATGGATTGAAAAATGTTACCCGGACTCTTGTCCATCGAAAGCAACGATTTGTCGGTGGTTTGCCGAGTTTAAACGTGGTCGTACCGACACAAATGACGCGGAACGCTCGGGTAGACCTGTGGAAGCCGTTACACCGGAAAATGTGAGTGAAGTGACAAAAATTATAATGAAAGATCGTAAAGTGAAGCTCCGTGAGATTGCTTAGATGACACAGATATCATATGGAAGTGTATTTACTGAAAAAGGTTTTTTGAAGTGAAGTGAAAAAGGTTTTTTCCAAGTGGGTGCCGCGATTGCTTTCGATGGAACAAAAACAGCAACGAGTCGATGATTCAGAAAGCTGTTTATCGCTATTTACTCACAACAAAAAAGATTTCTTGCGAAAAAAAAAAAAGAAAAAGATTTGGAAAAGCGTTGGAACGATTGTATCACCCTAGAAGGTGATTAACAAAAGGTGTTATGCTGATGAATAAAAAAAATGTTGTTTTCAATGTTAGTCTCGGGAGTTATTGATTGATGTGTTACTTTAAAATTTTTAACTATTTCTCTTTCATATTTATGTATTAATACAAAATATCTTGGCATTTATATTAAAAATAGAACTGCAATTATTAGTATTTATTAACTTTAAAAATTAAATTTATTGAGAAGATACAGAGATCTTCAAATTAACTTTACTATTATTGTAAGTTAAAGTCTACAGATACCTAAGAAGTCCTATCAGGTGATGCCCATTTCTGTTACCTTTGGTACTAGGGTGCCAATTAATAATCGTAAAAATAAAAATAAAAAAAAAAAAAAACAGCTGAGTTATTAACTAAATATTCAGTTTTTACAAGTCAATTTGAAATTTCCTTTAAAAAATATTAGAACTAGAAATAATATTTTCATTAACATTAAACAATACAATTTCAGACTCTAAAATATGACTAAAATGTAACAGCATTGCAAGTAACATTAAATAATTCCTCATTTTCTAGCTAAATTTTCAAAATTTGGCCTCTGAGTTCAAAATATTATTTAACTAGATATTCCCAACTTTTTCGAGGAAAAAAAATATACCTGAGCTTTGATGCAAAGTTCTGATTTGCAACATATTTCAATTTATGCACATTTAATATAATGCTAACATTTGATTGATATCTGTATTCAGAATCTATATAAGTTTATCAAAGAGAATATATCATCTACATAATGGAAAACTTAATTCTTACTTTTTGTTACACGCTTCACTAAAGAAAACTGCAAACATTTCTTTAAAACGCTTTTCTGAATTTCTCTTGGTGTGTGTGCGAGTGTGTGTGCGTCATCAAATTTTCAATCGTTAATTTAACCAACTTCCTACCAAGCTAGAGCTTTGAAATTTTGGGAATCGTTCGTACTCGCCTAACAATACAATATTTAGACGTTTTCGACAAGTTTTAACTAATGTTTCAATAATTTTAATAAGTCAAAATATTCTTTCCTCTCAGCGCTTTTAGGATTGAGAACAAAATTTCTTTCTCCCTCTGGGAACACCGGGCACTCCCCATGCCACATGAGGTATCGTAAACCTTTTGTACTCACAAAGGGGAGATACTATCTCCCCTTTACTATCTCCGAGATAGTAAGGGTTGCTGACTTTTAGTCAGTAATCATTCGCAAGAAAGAAAGTTTCCAATATTTGGCGCCATGTCTTATCACAATAATTTTTTCTGAATTCTGGTTCCCATTTTTTTTTTAATAGAATGACTTACAAACTTTCAAATACATGTTTTGATTTTATGAGTATTATGAATTTTTTAATACGCTCACCAATGTCTCTTTTTAAGTAAATTTTAAAGTTAAAAATAACTAACAGTTTTAACTAATATTTCAATAATTTTCTTTAATAAACTTTGCCACCATATAAAAACGTTGGTTTTTATATCGAATTATTTAATCCAACTCAAAGCAATATTAAAAAAGTTTGAAGACCTTTCCCTTTAAAAGATGCCATAAAGGACACTAAATTAAAAATAAATTACTAAGTTTGAGGGTTAATTAATAAAAACAGCCCTTAAAATAATTTTAAAATTAATCAGTTTAAATTTCAAACAAGCCATAACAGAAATTAATTTTTACAGAATTAACACTCCCAGAAATTAATTTTTGGGAGGAGGGGGGGGGGGCTTTTTACACACATTTAAAAGTGTCAATTCTTGAAATAGAAAATCAAGACAAGAACCTATGTCAGCTCTTTCGATTTAAGCTAAAACACTGAGTACTTATTCATTAATACAAACATTAAGAGATTAGTTAGAGAATATTTTAAAAATTTTTAATTAGATTGGAACTTAAAAAGAAGAAAAAAAATTACAACATTAAAGGGGGGGAATCCCCATAAAATTTAATTCCTAATAAAACATGTTTCCATTTTTTGAAACAACTTGCTCTTTTCAGACCTACACGGTACTCTGAAATTAATCAAAATGGGTATATTAAAAAAAATTAAATGTTCAAATGAATTTCATTCTAATTCATCAGAAATTATACATGAAATTTTATTTTTAAGGAAAGTAAAGATAACAATACAGCATATTAGTATAAATTATACTAATTTGGTCCTTACTCGAACACAATAGAAAATAAAATTTAATAAAAAATAATTTTTATTTAAGGTATCCTGGAAGTCAGAAAAAAAAAATTTCTAAGAAAAATGAAATAGATTTATTCATTAATAACTTATACAATGACAGAAATGGAGCAAAATTTTGACATTCTAGATATATAGGATGTGCTCTCCTCCATGAGACTTTCATACAACAAATCATCATATATAAATAAACAGTATGTAATTCAAATTGTAATTTTTAATGGTATTTAATTAGGTTCATAATTTTTCAATCTCAAAACAATCTAACAACAAAATTAATACATTACTGTAAAAGCAACTTTTTCCTAAAATTATTTGGTTCATTAAGACAGCAATTTTAGGAATATAATTTTACAGTCTGTAGCAACTGCCCTTCATTTAATTCTAGAGACATCATTAAGTTTAATTAAATAGTCAATAAGGTCACAAATCTAACTGAAGAAATGTCAGAAAAATATCAACAACAGTAAAATAACTATCGTTATAGATTATGCAAGATCACTCTATCATGAATATCTCTTGCCTAATTCTAGCTTTGAAATAAACAATAAACTTCTAGCTTACCAATTCACTCACACTGAGTGAGGCATTTCTGAAAAACAGTGTTTTAAACTTCGATGATCGCTTACTCAAAACACGCAGTCACTTCCAACTAATTTCAATTAGTCTATCAACTACAGCAACTTATTCCAAATTCTACTTTACTAACATCTATCGGTTTCTCCTTATCCTCTGTCCTTTTTATTCCTTTCAAAATTCTATATTGCTTACATATCACCATCCTCTCAATTCAACTTATTATACAGCTCTCATCATCAACTAATTTACCTAATCACATTTTATTTAATTGGAAAGAAGCTGAAATTTTATGCAATTCAAATTATAAAAAAAGTCCAAAGTTACAGTAAAGAGAAAATCATGAAAAATCCAACATCACAAATCAAGTACAAAGTCTAACATTAAATTTATACTTGATGGAAAGATTTTTTTAAAATTCAAATAAAGCCAAAATACAAATAATTTTAAAAATAAAAGTTTTTAAACCCTTTGATGGTCATGAACAAATCCAGCTCACATTCGAATAGTGCATCAATGTGCACAAACAAGAGAGAGTTCAGCTCACCAGTTTTTCTATCAACCTTCCAGCGGACCCGCATATGCGAGAAACGCTAGATATCAATTTCGTTTTATATCCTTTATACCAGGTAGCACTACCAGCTCCTTTCCTTAGCTATTGTTCCCGCTTCTTTTGACCTACTTCCAGTCATTGTTTGGATTTCGAGACTTTAATAGGACTCTGCAAATCTGCTTTAAGTATTTTAGAGAAATGTGCAACAGTTCAGGTAAGTTTTCGTTATATCCGATTTTCTTGGCTGTTCTGAAACATCTTTGTTGTTTTAGACTTAAACATTATGATGTGATGTAATTTATGTGTTTAATAGCTTTTACGATTGGAATAGAGATGCTGTATTTATCACATACATGCGACTGTTAACAATACCCAATTTATTTCCTTTTTTTTTTTTGATAGTTATGGCAGGTAAAAATAAAATATTCAACATGAAGATTCCTAATGACCTTGAGACTATAAGAAACACGCTTTTATGTGACAGTGATGATAATGATAACATAGCTTTAGACGAAAGTGATACAGATGAAGAGCACACTTCAAAAACGGAAGATGATTCTGAGTCAGAATGAGTGCAGCAAGCAATTCAGAAGATGAAGATAATGACAATAGATCTACAGATCCCTAAAAAGTCCAACTTAAGAAAAACAGAAACATCATCGAGTCATGGAAATGGCAGAAAAATCGATTCAAGAAAACTAAATGAGCACATTGTAATATATGTATAAATGTTCCTTGTAGTAATCTGACGAGCCAAATATTTAACAGATATTTTGGTTAAATGTAAATGTCTCATTACTGATCGCATAACTGAAAACATAGTTGAAGAGACTAAAAAGTATATTTGTTCCATGAAGCCCTCTTGTTCAAAAAATTCCAGAGATATGGATGAAGCAAAAATAAAAGTTCTTTCGGGCTTGCTTTATTTGGTTGGTGTTTACCATGGAAATAGAAAAAAAGAAGAGGAAACTGATTCTTCTTCCTTTATCTAAATTGAGTTAATTTTTTTTTTTAAATTTCATATTATCGCCAATATAAGCTTTTAAGCGAGAAATGTAAATACTTCAACCGAAATATCACCAATTTCATTTAAATTATTTTCATGCAATTTCAATAGCATTTGATTATTTCATAACTTTTTATCATAGTATATGTTTTATTTTTACATTGTTTCCTATTATTAAATAAATATCATTTAATTAAAATATACATATTTATCCTCAACTAATTACAACCAAATTTTACCATTAACACTCTTAAATACATTAGCAAATCAGAGAAATATGAGCAACTTTTCACAATAGTATAGAGGGCAGGCCCACTGGAAGGTTAAAATGGAAGCAACTAAGCCCTACTTGCATTGCGAAATCTTTTCCCAATGTGCACTAACAAGCTGCGTTTGTTCTCGGAGACGAACTGGGTTCTTGTGTTGTTTAAGTAGCTTACTCATAAAATTTAGCCAATTTGATGGCAAACGGATTTTTGCATAAGTACCCTGAAATGCTTTGCAAAACGAGGTTAATGTTCTGGATCATGTTACTTTTTGTGTGTGTGTATGACACAAAAAAATATGAAAGGATTTATTGAAATGGCTAAAAAGGAAAAGCTAGATAATTCTGAAGATAAATAAGTTGCTAAATGAATATGTAAAATTCCAAGCTTTTAAAAAGTATCATACATAAAGAAATTTTGATGTATATAATAATTAAATTTTTCATGAAGTTTAAAATTGCATGCGTTAGTTCAGACATTTTAATTTAATATTATAAAAATATTCATATTTGTTGTTAATTGCTGAATTATTTAAAAGTGTGAGTAATTAATGTTGTAAATATTACATTAATGCTCCCCAATTAATTGATTAAAGACTATCATTTAAAAGTGAGCAAACTACCACTGTCAGAGGGCGACATTTTTCAGAATTCAGTGACCATTTGGTCATAATATCACACATAATAAGAGCAAAAACTGCTGATTCTACTAACCATCAGAGAGTAATAATTTGAATTATTGCTATTGTAATGAAAACTACAAACTGAACAAAGGATTGGTAAATGTCTATAATTAATAAACTTGCAAAACTTGAATAAATCAGGACAAAAGACTCAACTTCATGAAAGGTGACTAAATGTCTTCAAAATAAAAAAATTTTAAAATGACCCAAAAACTAATGAAAAATTCTTCTTTTCAATATTTTAAAGTTATCAGCTAAATCTCATGACTTAATCCAAAAATTAAAAAAATATATAACAAACATTTTAAAGTTATAATTTCAATAACACCAATAATAAAAACTAGTTTTTTAATTCAAAGATAATGCACAATTTAAATTATTACACTTGTTCCAGTAGTTAATAAGAAAAAAAATATTTACTTTTTATTTCTCTGAATACTATAAATATTTAGTATATATATAGTACTGAGGAATTAACCCCTTAAGCGGTTTGCCCATACAGTGTACGTGCTACCCGAAATTGGCCTCTTCTGGTTTGCCCGTATGCCGTACGGCATCAATATTTTCGCTTTTCCTTATCTGGTTTGCCCGCATTTTTCATTATTGAAAGAGACTATTTAGTATTATTATTTTTCAATAGATGGCGTGGCTTGTCCATGTAAATGAAATGCTTTTCATCCGGGTTTTTCTATGTAGCGGGAAAGCAGGAACTTTTCTTTGAAATTTTTGTTCTACTGTATGCCGTGCTTGTGAATCTTATGGAAATTATGGATGGAATAGACGACTAAAGTACTTTCTTGTTAGATGATGAACTACATTCTGATACAGATACAGATATTTCTTCTAATTATTTGGATTATTCCTCAGATGACTCGTGCAGTGAGCTCAACTCTGATGAAGATTTGAGTTCTTCTTTTTTCTCTTCCCCCTCTTGGGATATATTATTTTATAAAAAATATATTATTTCATAAAAAATGGAGGGAGAATCCACCAATCAAATTATTTATTTTAATTTTCCCTCTCACTTGGAGGGAAAATATATTCTTATATTTTGAATATCATAGTATGGTACTTAATTATATGCAATAAAAAAATATGCCTTTTTTGGAAGCATTTCTGGTAAAATAATTGACCGCTTAAAGGGTTAAATTAGTCACTATAAAAATGATAAAAATTTATAGTAAAATTAAACTAATATTTAAAAATTCAAATATTAAATTTTTTTATGAAAACAAAAAAATAAGTATACAAAATAATTGAAAAATTTGAGCTTAGTACAAAAATCAAAATTTTCCAATTTATATTAAAAAACTAAAATTAAAAATGTACAAAAATTTGGGAGGGAAAAAAAAAGTAAATCCTTTTAAAAATGAGTTAAAAATCAATGACTGAAAAGTAAACAAGTCAGGGATAATAGTTTTTGTTGCTCTATATCTCAAAAAAAAATCATAGTACACATTTTGAAGGGGCGGGTGACAGGACTGTAAATGTTTTAAACTATTAATAGTTACCTTATAATATAGCAAGTTGACTTTTAATAAATACAAATATGTTCCAATAATTTGCACCTAAAGTTATCTTAAAATTATATTATTCATAATAAATTAATTCTAGTATCCAGTCTTCAAAATATGTTAAGTGCAATATTTCAGCAATTATTTTTAAGGAATTAAGTATGTACACTGAGTATATACTTCTGGAAATCAAAATTTACTTTACACTGCATCTCTGAAATATCGATGGTCAAACTGTACAGCATTGGATGCTTGCAAAAGATGCTTCAATTAGTTCTAATTAAGCTATCGTGATGTTCAGTTTTGAAGCAGTTTTTGCAAGAGCATTTTTGTGATCGTTTAATTTTATGCGATATGATGCACGTGACCGAGATCTACTTGTTCCTTTGTAATATTTTTTTAGTGATTTGTACTTTTTATGATTTTTTAAATTCCTGTTATCTATTACAGTGTAAAATAAAATGCAAAGTGTAGAAAGTGATAGTTAAGCATGAATTTAATGAACAGTGGGAAAATGAGTTATCATTTATAGCAAATTCATCAGGAAAACTGCTTTACATTGTTTGTAAAAGTTCTTTTTCACTTAATAGAAGACAGTCTTAATAGACACTATGAAACACAGCATAAGACTTGCATAGATGAAAAAATAAAGTTTGTTCTTGGGTCTCAATTGCATAAAGAATATGTGACTACGAAAAAGGAAGAAATCAAAAGACAAAAGATATTTGTTAAAATTGTGAAGACTTAGCAATGACAGAAGTGTTATATGAAATTGCTTTAACATTGGTGATAAAAAAAAAAAAGCCCTTTTTCTGACAGAGAAGAAAGTATTAAGCTTTGTTCTCAAATATTTGAATGTGAACTTGTTAATAAAGATAATAAACAAAACTGCTCTATCAAGGCAGACAGTTACAAGAAGCAATGAGGAATTATTTCAATGTATCAAAAGCAATTTCAAGACTTTGTCCATTCTTGTACTTTCTTTTCTCTCAACAAACATATTTGATGTTGCAGTTCAATATTTTTATAAGAGAATTTGATGATAATTTTAATGTAATTGAAGAACTTGCTAATCTGGAGTCATAGCATGGTAAAATAAGAGGGGACTTTTATTTGAATAAATAAAATCATACCAAGAAAATCTAAAAGTAGATTGTAGCACACTAATCACTGTGTGTTGACTGTAAGCCATCAATGATAGGTAAAGTCAATAACACTGCAACTTTACTTGAAATTTTTTTAAATCATGCTATACTAAAATATTTTGGCATTGTACACCAAGAGGCATAGTATGCCAAAACATTTAATATGAAACATGTTATGTTACTGGTTGTGAAATGTGTGAATAAAATTAAGAGCAAGAGCATTAAACAGACGAGAATTCAGATAATACTGTGAATTGTTAGATTTAGAATATACCAATAATTAAACTTCACCAAATGAGACTCCCAGGCAGCTATAACACCATCATGATCACCTTTGCATACAGATCATTCCTCAATATTATCGATTGGTAATTCACTGTACTGGCATAGATGAATTTAACTGCCTGATTGAGTTAATCTGTTTCCTCCTCCCTAAGCAAAGCAAATTCTATCCTTATCACTATTTACTGACTCTTAACCATGAATGTAAGACAGTATAAAAAGTGCGGAATATATATGGTGTATCTGAATTCTTCAGTCAAAAACTGGCCCATAATATATAGAAGGTTGGCAGCCCCTACTCTTAGTATTTTAAATATTTTTAAAAAAAAAAAAAAAAAAATTCATAATATGAAACTTATAAACTATATATATAATTTAATTTTTATGATATTCAAAACACCTCATTGTCTGTAAGAAAAATTTTATTCCTTTGCCATTATTTATAAGCAATACAAACAAATTCAAGTAATACAATTCTAAATTTAAATGAAATACAAATTCAACTAATACAATTCTAAATTTAATTGAAGACATCCATTCACTTGGAAGTGAATCAATCCTGACTCCAAAATTCTGATTATGTTGACACTGTTATCATATACTGTCATGGTTATTCCTCTATAGCGATATTAAGTTTGAAGAACATTTATGCAGGATTTCGAAATTGAAAACTGACACTTCTTCTCATAATGGAAAATCTATCCTGAAAGGATTAATGACAACTTTATTTACCAAGTTAACCCATTCAGGACCATGATCATGTATACGTGTTCGTGCAATTCTCCCTTCATGGCCCACAGTATGGTATTTGTGATAGGTGCTTGCATGCCACTAGGCCCATGATCACACTGGTATGATTTCAAATTGGAAAGTTTTATTTGATTTTTTAACGGTCACTAGATGGTGGTTGAAGTTCGTTTTATTTTCAAATATCATTCCACAGAGTGTTGACCAGCAATTCCTGCTTTTGGTTCTAAGTTGTTTTTTTTTTTTTTTTTTTTTTTTTTTTTTTTTTG
>BMAW01097304.1:0-10660 GCA_019974015.1 Nephila pilipes
GCTTGATGATTTTTTGAGAATTACTTATTTTATGCCATGAAATTGTACTAAAAATGGTAATTTAAGAGTGATTATGAATAAATAACTAATAAAAAAATTTCTATCACACTTGGCATGTTAAAGTATGTACAATGTGTTATTCTAACTTCCATAAAAATTTCATAATCCTATCTTGCACAGTTTCTGAGAAAAAGGTACATTAAGTAGTGATTAACATAGGAGGTACATTAACATAGGAGAGATAGAGCTTACCCAGTTCCCTTAATATCCTTTTTCAAAATTCATAAATTTAAAATAAGAATTGAAGATCTTAAATTATAAGCAAACTTATATACATTATACATACATCATTTAAATCATTAAATTTTTTTCAAACAAATAAAAATATTAGTTGTATGTGAATCTAGATGCATAGTTATTTTACCTATCAATTGTGGGTGATTATAAATAGATCCAGAAGCTTGAGAAGCTAGTGGAGTACGAGCTGGCAGCTGTTTTAAGTGAATATGATTCTGTACTGCACTGAAAGGTCCTTTAGGTTGTAATAATACTGCATTTTGAAAAGACTGGAAATATATGGGAGAAATATAAAAACACACAAGTTTCATTAATAATAAAATTTTAAATATGAAGCAAGATCACATTACAAAGAAGCAAAAGTTATTGAATAGAAATTTATAAGTTAATTGAACATTAAATTGGTTAAAGAATACAGAATTTTTCTTTAAAAAATTACATAAGAGTATTTTAAATACTACTTTGGAATTGTGAAGTTTATTTAAATAAAAATTCTGCTTCAGAATTTCATTTCTTTTACTTCGATAAACTTTAATAATTCAAGTGCACATATTTATGTCTTAACTAATTTTCTTCACTATTGCCCAAAGAAGTTTATGAATAGAAGCAATTTATATTATTATTGAATAGAAGCAATTATTGAATAGATGTTTAGCAATTTATGAATAGAAAAACTATAAAAACTGGAAAAAAATGTCAATCAGCAAGTTAATTTAAAAAATTTATCAGCCATATCTTTTTATATTACATACCTGAGTGTTTTGTATACAATTAGTTTTTGAATCCATTGCTTGTTTTGCTTGTAACTGAAGACTTACACCAGAAGCAGATCCTAAACTTTGTAATGCTGTTGTTCCAATACTACCTGGCTGTAATGCTACATTACCAGGAATAATAATTTGAGACACATATTGATGTTGTGTAGAAGGCAGATGTTGAGGAATGACTTGAATCTGAATAACAATGAAATTATGAGGAACATGCATGTAATTTGAGATTACTATAAATAGGGTACAGTTATTTGTAAATTATTTTAAATATGTTAAACAGACAAGATAAAAATTTACTGAAGAGGGTTGAAATTTAAGATTAAGAGGACAGATTTTAATCGGAATATTAAGAATAAAACTAGACAATATATTAAAAATTAACTATATAGTTTTAAAAATGCATATTTAAATAGATGGCAGTTTAACTGCAAGCCATTGAGCAGGACATGAACCAAAAACATCTTGGAATAAAAAAAAAGTTGAAGATCTACCTTAAACTCAAATGTTAATACTAAGAACTTGGAACAAAATGTAATACCAATAATTTCTTAGGGGTAGCTTGTCTACCTCAAACAAGCCTAATGCTACTTGTAATTCTTACAAAATCAATACAAATCATTTTTAGCATCATTCAACATTCCAAGGACCATGTAATTATTGCAATGTCAATCTTCTTAAACTACTTGCTATAAGTTCAGAAGCTCATTACAAGGAATTCTCTCTTGTCACTATTAAAGTGTGTATATAGTTATACAATCATTATGGTGCTTTTTATTCGTCTATTGCACTGTATTCATCCAAATTAGTGGTTCATAGATCCCTTAAAAGTGTCTAAACTTGAATGACAAAAAAATGAACAGACAGAAGTTAATTTTATGACAAACATCTCATTATTTAATACATTTTTCTAGAATTAGTTGTATTTGTAATTGGAAATTAAAGCATTGCAGTTTAACATTTGCATTAAATTATAAAAATTTACATCAAATTAACCTTAAAAAAAGTTTTACTTAAGAAGTTGACATATGTCATTTTTTTTTATACTTTTATAGTCTATAACATTTTTACTTTATTAATAAAGTTTTTCTCAATAAAATATAGTTAAACTTTATAATTAATTTAGAATAATATTAATGAAAAACACTTTATATACACAAAGTTCAACTGAAATTTTTACTTTAAATATATTTATCATTAATGATATAAAATATTATCAAATTACACTTTTTACAGAGTTCACCTTTAAGAAGTTGGGGGCGGCCGACAAATCCAACATGACTGCTCTTAAAGTTTACAAATTCGCTCCATGTGTGTGTGCTTCTTTTGAAGTTACATGTTCTACTCTAGTTGCCACCTAAAGCAAAGCATCCAACTTCACAAATACCCACGTCTTAAATTACATTGTAAGCTTAAAACTCTGCAAAATACACAATTTTTATTTTTCTTTATAAATGCCAACTTTTTTCAAGCATACATTTATACTGAACATAAAAGCTTAACACAACATTGTATAAAAATGAAAAAAATCACATAAAAGTAAGAAAGCCGAGCAAGCTCAGACTGCAACCAATCAGTGTAGTGGCAAAGCACTGAATCCATAGATAATGAGCAATAAAAATTTACTACACATATGCATTTCATCTTTTGGTACTTTTCCATTTTGCCAACACAAATCTCACCAAGCAGATTTTATTAGAGACAATACACAGTATACATATTCCATTTGGCATCGGTTGTGTCATTTTTGGCGACTTTATCACTAGCACTGGCAAAATGGAAAAGAGCCCAAAAATCAAAGATATTGAAATGGAGGTATGAGATTAAATTAAAATGCATTCTTAAGAAAAAAGAAACACAGTAGGTTTGAAAGGACAAATAAAAAGTATTAAATGCATTTTCAATACAAATCAATGACTTAACTTGCAAACTTCTGGATATTAATTAAAAAAATGAATATATAAATATCCGAAATATAGTTGCATATTTCAAAGTATTTTTTAATTATTATTTAAGAAATATGCAGGAACTGTATCAATCACTGGATTGATACAGTTCTTGAAAATAACTTAGTTTATATGAGATAAATTTCAACATATAATCCTGCTTAAGAGTTCAAATTAAATAATTATGTAGTATTTGATTTTCTATTTCTTTTAAAATAAATTCTTAAAACTATTCCATAAGATTATGAATCATTAATTTCCCTTATGTAACACAATTACTAAGAAAATTACAAAGCCAAATTTGGCGATTTTTATGGCGGAGCCTGAACTCCGTGAAGCTGAAAAGCAGGAATTTTTTGACTTACTAACTTCATAAAATGCATGCTTATAAAAATATATTGCGCTGAAATAAAAAATGTTTTTTTTTTTTCAGAATAATTACTCATGAAAAAATATATAAATAAAAAATGTTTTTTTTTTTTTTTTTTAAATTTTTGAGTGTATTAAATTTTTGATTGAAAAAAACAGTAATACAATAGACTGATCTATACAAATACAATAGATTGATACAATAGATTGATCTATACAAATTTTAAAGAAATAAGCTTACCTGTTGAGACGGTGCTTGAGCCATTACTAAAGGCTTCCGGGAGTATTTCAATCCACAAAATGTTTGAGCTTAAAAATTGTAATAATTATCTCGTATTAAAAGTAATTTTTCTGTTTTGCCAAAATTTTAGTGATTTATTTATTTAGGTATGAGGGATATGAAATAACAAAGGCTTTTTCCCCCTTTAAACAGTATTCTTCTAATTTAATAAGTATCAAAGTCTTTCATTTTCGGGGAAGGAAAACCTCTTTGCACACTTTTACTAATTACTGCTCTATCTAAAATTTTCAATATTTTAGTGATATCAACATACCGGTGAACATTATGTTTGCTGTTCAGATTCACTTCAGTTCTTAAACTTATCATCGAAGCGCCATCTGGAATTTCTAGAGATAACGGATACTCACCAAATTACAAGGCTTCTTAGAATTTTAAAATTCATTTACCCTCACATCTTAATTAAGAAAATTAAATTGAATGGTTAAAAATCATTCAAAAAGTTTTACGCCAAGTATTGCAAAGAACAGATTTAGTCATCCAAAGGTGCGCTTTTTTTATAAAATTATTATTAAGTTATTCAATTTAATATTTTTTTTATTTCCAATGGCAAAGCAATACAGAAAAAACAGCAACAATATAGGTTGACAGGCTTTACTGGAGCTCCTGAGCCAGCGACTCTAAATCTCCATATCAGAGCAGTTTGGGATGCTTGACTTTGGCTTTTTCCAGCCCAGAATTGCATAAAAGATATTTTGGATGGCTTTATAGTGTAAAATTAATTTATCAGAGTGATTTAAAATTTAAAAGTGTGAAAAAATTAAGTGAAAGAGAGTTTTTAAAGTATTGGATTTAACCTTTTTTTTTTTTTTTTTCCCCTTTTCGGAGAAAGGGTAGGTGAAGGTGAGGAAGTAAAAGCAGTTTACCAATGGGGTTGCTGCTTATATGTTAGTGTGTGTTTTCAGAATGAGAAGATATCCTGGTTTGTATGAGAGTTGTGATTGGTCGGCTTGGTGTGGGGCGGTGTGAGGTGGGTGATTCAGAATGGGAATATTTTTATTTTAAAAGATTTTGGGAAATTAGAGTGGGGAATAGACAATTTGATGACACACACACCAAGTGAAATACATAAAAACGTTTTAATAATTCGAAATAAAAACCAACGTTTTCATATGGTGGCAAAGTTTATTAAAAAATATTAAAATATTACTTAAAACTGGTCGCAAATATCTAAATATTGCATTGTTAGGCAAATAAGAACGGTTCCCAAAATTTCAGAGCTCTAGCTTGATGGGAAGTTGGTTAAATTAACAATAGACAATTTGATGACCCACTGATACACATACATTCAGACACACACCAAGTGAAATGCATAACAACGTTAAAACTAACTAAATTAATCCGGTAAATTAAATACAAATGTTGTTTAGTCAAACCACTTTGGAGACAGGAATTATTTTATGGTATTTTCCAGAAAAAAAAAATTCGCCAAGTTTGGCAATTATTCAAATTGCGCCAAGTGATTGGGCTAAACTGCATTATTTAAAAAAATATGAGTTAAAACTTTTCGCAAACATTTAAATATTGCATTGTTAGGCGAGTACGAACGATTCCCAAAATTTCAAAGCTCTAGCTTGATGGGAAGTTGGTTAAATTAACGATCGAAAATTTGATGACACACACACACCAAGTGAAATTCAGAAAAACGTTGTAAAAATGAAAACACACATGAACACACAAGAACAAATGTACAAAGTAAAAAAAATAAAAAAAAAAGCATAAAGAATGACCGAAGTCATTGCCTCATTAAAAGTTCTCTTGCTCCCAATACAATGCCGTCTCTGTGTCTCCATAGAGCGATGAGTAACGATGGAAGTGAGCCCGATTCTTTGGCTCTGCCAAATCACAAAGAGGACATTCGGATGCGTAAATATCCCAATACGATAGAGATGTTCTCTTAGACAGTCATGGCCCGTCAAAAGACGAAATTTGGCAAAAGCCTCATGATGTGGAACGTTGGGAATGAACAATTTTCAAGATCGTCCACTTTTGACTGCAAACGACCAAGTAGTTATACCTTAAAATTATGTGACATAGTCTGTTTAATATAAAGCTTTACAGACTGACTCAATTTAATATAAGAATTAAAGTAAACGATAAAATATCGTTAAATGGACAACAGTAAACTTTTCCGATGTTAAAATTAAAGGAAACGATAAATTATTGAATTGAATATATTTAAGCTCAATGTAATGAAAATTAAAGTAAACTACAGATCAAATTGAATATTACATCAGTCACATGTAATTAAAATTAAGGCAATCGATAAAAAAAATCTAATTTACAAATAAAAAAAATCGAAAAGTTATCTGGTACTCCAAAACAACCACCTAAAACAATAGCAGCTTGGGTGGCTAAAATTTCCATAATTAAATAGAAATAGAGATCATAATAAAGCAATAAGATTATTAAGAATCCAGGAGGTTACAGAAGGGAAACATCGTTTCTGTGGATAATAAATTAATCCTACGGAGTTTTGTACTATTCATACATAGATTCTCTCAACAATCTACGCTGACTGCTTTAACTCAAAGCAGCTTGTAATCTCAAAAATATAAGGAGATTGCAAAATTACATCTAAAAGCAGCATCTCAGGTTCATTGAATGGAAAATTAAAGTGTCTTAAAGTAGTTGGCTCCTCTTCGCAAGTCAAAGGCGTATAGGAAATTTGATGGCAATCACAATTTTCAGTTAACTAGTTCCCCAGGAAAATAAATAGGGGAACACTTAAATGTATGGGGCAAGTAATTTTATGATGTGCGTTTAGACCACCTTACAGAATGAGTAACATTCAAGAGGCAGTAGGAAAAAAACAATAACTTGAAAGTTTAATTTTTCACAAGTATTGCTGCAAATTGAAGAAAGTCAGTGACGTCACGTCACTTGCCCAATATATGCAAAAGTTCTCTATTTTTATTATACTGTTTAGAATTGGTGTAGAAAGCAGAATAAAACACTTGTTTAGCCAGCGATTCGACTAAATCTTCCGCTCAATAAAATGAACATTCGACTAATCATACTACTTTCATCTGCCGTCTAAGCATTTGCTGTAGTTTTACACCTCAGAAGAATACACATAAGCAACTAAGAAATATTGTTGATGCTCCTTGATCTATTTTGAAATCGTTATGGATGATTTCATAACAGATTTCAAAATGTATTTAAAAATAATCAGCTCATGCTTTTAGTGAACTATCCCAGATTCCGAATGAGCTCTGAGGAGAATAAATTACCAGCACGCGACACTCTCTAAGGTGCTTTGAGAGTTTCATACAGAAACTCAAAAAAATGTTTAAGAAAGATGTTTGAGCAAAATGTTATCGATTTCCCGCAAGCGGAAAGGATACGAATCTCTTTAAAATTCTTGTGTAAATATGTAAGGATTTTCACTTACAATTAATTTATTCTCTGTAAAGCTATTTTATTTGTAGAAAAACTTTTAAAGGGGTTGATCCTTTTTATATATTTAAATATCTATTGTAATACTATACTTAGTAACATGGTGGGCAGTATCAGATCGTTACACGAACTATCCTATGTATGGGTTGGAATCCCTTCCTATAATTATACTCGTAGATTTTCTTGAAATTTTTATGCAACTAATTTCCCGTCCTTATTCAATAGCAATAACGCAAAAAAAAATTATATCCTGTTTTAGATGACACGATAATGTGCACGACAATTCGATATTAATTTTAACTTTATTTATTTTTATGACTTTGATATTAGTGTTAATTATATATATTGTTAACTTTCCTACTTAGAGCCTGCCTCTAGAGGGCGTTCATTTGTAAAGGGAGAGAGTGTGATGTCACACGATCCCCTCAGACGGGACCTGACCGAATCTCCGAGAGGAGCTGTTGTAAACGAGCGGTAGTAAGAAGAATAAATATTGTTGTTGTTATACAACCCGATGTGTTTTTTGTCTAAGGACAACCGTGAACTGAAATCTGAAATGATGATGATTAGTAGTTAGTTTTAGTAGTTAGTGAGTGAACTATTTAATAGTCAGAAGCGGGATGTATGTTGAAGCCCACGGTCAGACTGACATTTCTCTGAGAGAACTGTAAGAAAAAAAAAGTACGTTGTAGGACTCTAACCTAACGGAACTGTGAAAGAAAATGTGCTAAGAAGTGATTTATTTTGAAGAGTATTGAAATATTGTTAAAATGTCGTACCTCTCAAAAGGACGTAAAAGTGACTTAATCGAGCTTGCGCTTGAATTTGACGAAATTGTCCCTTCGGATGCTACCTATGTGGCAATAAGGGACATCATCATAAAAAGTGAATTCTATGAAGAAGTTTTCGCGAGAGGATGTCTCGAAAGAATAATTAAAGATAGGATTGAAAAAGAACAAAGGTTAGAAAGGGAGTGGATTGAAAGAGAAAAAAAGTTAGAAAGGGAATTTGAACGAGAAAAATTAAGATTAGAAAAATTAATAATTGAAAACAATAGAAGAAAACAAAGAAAAATCCAAGAGTACTGTGAAAAACGATTTCAGCCTCAGCAGGAAAAGTTTGAATCTGAATTGAAAGAAAGGGACGAGAAGTTTACCGAAATTCAGAAGGAGAATGAAAAATTACCCGAAGCTATAGGGTTACAGGATACCAGTATTGAAGAAAAAGCAATGAAAATTGTTGATGAAAGACAACTTCAGTCTCAACAGGAAAAGTTTGATTCTGAACCGAAGAATAAAGGAACCCGCAACATTTCCCCGTCCCGTGAAAGAGTCACCAAGAAACATGTTTTGGAGACAAACATAGTATTTAGAAAACGTTCGAACAGACAGGACTTTCAACAAAAAATAAAGAAAAGAGATATCGAACTCCAGTGGAGAGAGTCCCCCTCTCGAAAGCGAAAGGAAGCTCCGTTTGACCCAGGGGGTGTCTAGCAGTACTTCACTGAGGACTGAGTCTCCGTTCCCCCTTTAGTAACAAGAGTTCAGGGACACCTGCAAAAATATGCAGCTGAAGAAAAAAAAAAAAGAGTGAGCAGAAGGGCAGGAAGTGGACCGCAAGTTCGTTGACCAAGAGGGACAGTCATTACAAAGTGTGGGAAATTTTGAAGGCCGTATAAACGCCAGGGAACAGACCCTATTCCCCGAAGCCGACAGTGAGAGAAAACTCCCGCCCCCACGTATTGACAAAGAAGAGACAAAATTTCAAGGAGGAATCAGGTCAGTGCACTTCAGGAATGTGTTTCCTCCCCCCCCTTTAGAACCGAAATGCGGCATTACGAATGGGTGAGACATTTTTTTTTTATTTCTTTTTAGAGAGGCTTTTGCTGTGACAAACAAGGGGACTCTAAACTATTATTTTGCAAAGAACTTTTTAAAAACAAAAAGGAAAGCAATTATTTTGTATTAAGAATTAATGAACAGTTATTTTCCCATGGAACATTAGAATATTTTATGGACTGAGTATTTAAAGAACTTTTAATTTGATTATCTTCAAAAAAAATTATTGAGTGAATATTATTTTTTAAGAGGTGTTTTATTAATTTAGTTTTTGACAAGGATAAGTAATTTTAAATATATGAACGATGTTTTATTTTGATTTCACTATTTTGAAATAGAAAATGATCTATTTTGTGTAAGAATTTAAAGTTAATGAATGTGCTAACTTTTAATGAGTGTTTATGGATTAAACGGTTTGAATCTTAAGTGTGCCAACAAAAGTTTTTATGTTTATGTGATCTTTTATGATGAGAAGAATAATTGATATTTCAAGGTAATATGCTCAACGAATTTTATTTTGTAATGATGTAGGAATATTTTATTATATTTTGTGATGATTGGGAATATAATTTTGTAAGGATTTTGGAATATATTGAATTAGGAATGTAAAGATTTAGGGATACAATTTTGTAATGATTTATTTTGTAAGGATTTATTTAGGAATGTGCTTTTGTAAGGATATAAAAATGTGATTTTGCAATGATTTAGGAATGATCTTTTTGTAGGAATTCTTAGATTTGTGTTTTGATGATTGTGTTATGTTAAAGAATTTCTTTGTTTCATGTGTGAACCTTTTTGAGTCTATAAGAGTTAAGCATATTCTATGAAAATGAGAATATCGAAAGGAGAATTAATATTTTAAATATGTAAAAAAAATTAAAAAAAAGGAGGAAGAAGAAAAATTAATATTTACAACTGTATGAATTAACCTTTATGAGGATACAGATATTCGATGTTTTGAAGTATGAAAATAGTAATTTGTTAGATATGAGTACTTTTTAAATTTGTTTATCTGGCAATCGATGCTTGAAATTATATTTGATAAGAAAAATATGTGTATGAGTTCAATATTTTGAAATATGAATTTTGTGTTGATATCTCGATATGAATATATGAATGTGTTTATGTAATTTTTTTAAAAAAAAAAAGAGAGGTGATGTGTATGTAAGCACTCTAAAAGATGTTGAGAAGTAGTATTTTAAAGTGTTTTGGTAATTTTAGTATTTTGTTATGAAAGAGAAATAATATTTGAACTGTATGATAACTAAGATTTTTGTTTTGAAGCCTTAAATTAGAATTATTACTTAAGAGAAAAAAAAAGATTTTCTTTATATGTGCGTTGTAGAATGAAAGATAATTTGTTGTGAAATGTAGATATAAGGGTGATTATGTAAAATGATTTGTGCATGATTATTGATATTTTATCTGTATACGGTAATTGATATTTGCTATTTTAGGTAATTGAGGAATTTGAGTATTGATGTTTGTGTACAATTATCGATATTCGATATTTTAAGTATTTGAGGAATTTAAGTAATAATGTTTTTGTGTAATTATTGATATTTGCTATTTTAAGTATTTGAGGAATTTAAACATTGATATTTTGTGTATGATAATTAATGGTTTTAAAGTGTATCAGTTATTAATGATTTTTGTGTTAATTGGAACTGCACAATTGGGACAATTGTATATCAGGATGGCCGAACTGTTAACTTTCCTACTTAGAGCCTGCCTCTAGAGGGCGTT
>BMAW01097310.1:0-22935 GCA_019974015.1 Nephila pilipes
TGAAAATGCAACATCAAAAAGAAGTGGCCAGAAAACTATGCACATTTTAGGGTATACACATGTCACTTAGTTATGCGAATTATTTGAAATGCTCAGTTCTCCTGCGCACGTTGAGATATAAAGGAAGGAACCTGTAGAATGTTCAATTTTTGTGCCGTAATTTCTTCTAGGGAAATCATCGAAGAAAATTTGTACTTGTCTCAGAAGGCGTGTGCAATAGCAGAGAATGTCAGGCCGTCATCAATGGAGACAGTTCCTGAAGAGCAGACGATTTTACGAGGACATGGTGATCGGACTGAGAAGGATAGGTTGGTCCACATCCAGCTCACACATCTGGACGTGTCCACAGTGGCGAAGATGGTTGGAACAAGGAAATGCGCCAGGTTAGAGGGATGCTGGTGCAGCCAGAAAGACTTGCATAAGCGACGCATCCACCGACAAGCGATGCCGAACACGGAAGCCACTTCTACCTCTATTCTACAGCATGTTCAAGGTACCCCGAATGTTTCCATATCGACCAGAACCATTTCCAGTCAAGTGGTTGATAGTGGCCTACGCTCAAGGCGGCGTCTAATCAGAAGACTGCCATTGATCCTACAGCATAGATGCCAACCTCCGCAATGGTACCGGGATCGAGCGATGTGAACGACGAAATAGCACAGGGTCATATTCTCAGATGGTTAGTTGTTTAAATTTATGGCACTGAATCCTATAGGGATGTATTGAGACAAACACAAGGTAAGTTCTCAGATGAGTTACACTTCTGTTTCTGTAATCATAGTCATCGCTTACGAGTGGGGCGTTGACGTGGAGACAGGTTCAATCCAGCAATACTTGTGGAACACCCCACAGCCCGACTATGTGGCATCATGGTTTGAAGCGCTATTGCGTACGATTCCAGGTAATCTCTAGTTCTTAATCAGGACACTATGACGGCACAACGATACATGGATGATGTACTGAGGTCAGGGACACTACCCAATTTTAGGGGTGCCGAATGCTCTTTATCAGCAGGATAACGCTCGACCGCACACTACTTGCATCAATTAACGTGTTCTGCAAGGAGTTCAGATAATTCCCTCGCCACCGTTCTCTTCTGATTCCCCGTCAATTGAACACATTTGGGATGTGATTGGACGCTATTTTCAGACCCAGCCATTGCCGCGTTCAGAAACTGAACTGTGGCAAATGGTTGATAGGGAAGGGAGAGCCATTCCTGGGACGCCATCCGTACTCTCACTGACCCCGTACCTAGGTGTGTTGCTTCGTGTATCGTCGTCTACGGTGGTTCTACAACCTACAGAGTCGACATTGTTCTCATACTGTATTATAGATATCATTTCGAAATAAAGATCTCTTATTATTCTTTACTGTTTCTGTGTTCCTCGAGTTTCGTAACTTTCTGACCTCTCCTTCTTGGTGTAGCATTTTCTCTGTCATATAACATATATATATATTAAGGTAAGATTGGTATGATTCCTAGATGGTTAGAGATGTCTGCTCATCAGACCCCAAACATGTTCTATAATAGATAAACTTCGTGATCTAAGGAGCATGAAAATAAAATAAATAAAAATGTTTTTCCGCACGCGGTAGGGCATCATATACTACTACCTGTGAAAATTACAAAATTATAAAAGAATCAGAGGAGTGTGTTAAGACTTACAGCAATGCAAAGAAGGGTTATTTATTTGAATGATTGCAACTAAGCGTTACCCTGCAGGGCATGAACTGAGTAACTAGTTCGATCTGAACTTCTGATTTTTTCGTTTAAATAGAGAGCTGTAGAAGCACAGGTAGGAAAACGTCTATAAATATCTGCCAAGGGTAAAAGCTTTAAGTGATGGCACGATATCTCAACGAAGATACAGAACGCTACATGAGTAAGTAATGGAATTTCAAAAAGGACCGATAATTGTCATTCGGTAAGGGGATATTTCTGGTCGTGTAATGGCAGATGATATGGATGAAATGATGTGAGAGTGAAAGTAATGGGTTCAAGACAACAGGGAGTGTAGAAAATATGGTAATGGACGACAAAAGGTTATGTGAGCAAAGGTAATAGACACTCCATCCGTGCGGCAGTAATGAGCTGTATAGCGTCCTCTTGATGACATAACACTCGAGTATTGATACAGATATGTCATTGAGTGTTTCAATAATTTGTTAGCATCTTTTGAACCGTGCACAACGTGCAAAAATTACTTTGCACATTATCTCCTTCACAAAAGAGCGCCGGAATCTGCAGTGCAACAGGCTTGTTGACACAGACACTGACATACCAATATACAACAAATCATCCTTTTCGATGAAAATCGCCAGTGAAAATTTTGGTACAGTGGTAGCCACATTTACAGAATACGCTATACAAATGAATACTGTGATCTGGATTCAATATGATGCTTTATCCAACATCATACTGAACGAACACCAAGCGTGATGGTTTAGGGTGCCAGAAGGTATCTTTGACGATCTTAACTACTGAGTGTGCTGGGTATTTTCAATTACAACTGGTACTTTAAAGCAATACAGAACCTCGAAATAGTGTACCTCTTTCAACACATTCTTGTAACTATATTTCAACAATTCTCGCCCACAAATGTTTGGGACTGTTCAGCCTTCCTGTTTGTTCAATAGATGCAACTTTTTTCTTAGGCTGCCCAATTACTATATATGTTACCTATTAAACATACCTGGGAATTCCTAGCTCGTGACGTTTGTTAAAGAATATCAAATTTTATATAGAATGAAAGCAATCTAGAATATTCTTCCTCGAATATTCGTCAAAAATTTGTTTCATTCGATGCCCATTGGTATTGAAGCCCTTATTGAAGCACGCAGTGATGCCACCAAATAGTAATTTTCGCTAAGTAATATCTTTTTTTTGCTTCGTATCTTTAATTATTTATTGGTATTAATACAGGTTGCTTATGTAAAATATTTCATTTAATTCTGACGAGTCCATCAATGTATTGCACTTTTACAAACGCGAGTATATTTTTGAAATGTACGTCCGTTACTTCGTGAAAGGGCGGGCGACATAACGGGAAATAGTGTATCGGATAAGTGTTGAAAGTGTATCGCAGATGACTACTAAAGATATTCAGTCACCAAATACGAAGACTTCAGGTCTTAACTTCAAGTTGTAGCTCTGTGTGATGGGTAGTAATCTGGGTAATATTACACTTCAGTCCTGGATGTCTTCAAACTCATTTTCACTGATTAATGGGACTCAACTCGATATGAGATTCGTAATTGAAAGCAATTCTACTTCAATCTGCAGGAATTCAGTTTGTATGAGCTTAGACTAACATTCCTGCTGCTCTGATGAATATTTGGTATCCCCTTGTCTTTTAAATACTGTGGTATCCTTCTTTGGATTAGCTTTGGTCTTGATATTGTTTTAGTCTGCATTATATTAATGGAATTATTATTGTAATAAAGATTGTTTCATACACCCAGCCACACACAGTATTTTTCTTAATACACCTAAAATGTAAATGTAACTTTTCTTAGTTTGCTTTTTAGAATACTTAATAATTTTGATTATTTAAAAATTAAATTTACTGTATTGTATTATTTAAGATTTGAGGCGATGATGTGACAGATAAACTGATTTAAGATGTTGGTTTTATGACAATATTTTAGTAAACTTTAGAATAATTTTATTAATAATTTTTAACTATTTTTTATAGACATTCTTTAAAGTTGGTAATACGTGCCTTAAAAATATTAATTAGTTAATTTAGAATTCCAATATCATTCTAAGGATACGCAGTAATATTCGATAGCAGTATTTTGAGGTGTAAGAATCTTAGTTCCTTTGTTTTTGATATTAACCAATTTCCTATAAAGCAATTTGTTTAGAGGAATATTTTGGATCTATAAAACGTGTTTAAACATACTTGTCAGTCTAAAGACTTATCAAGCATTTAAAATTCTTTTATCATTTCTTTCGAATATCTATGATTTCATTTCTAGACTTATTTGATGCATTATAAAGGTAATTTTTGCTTAGTGTTCCTTATGAATAGTGTTTCACTTGTCCCTTACTTATTCGTAAATACAAATTATTAGACGGCTTCTAAAACTCATTTCTAGTTACAAAATACACAACACATTAGCAATACATTTTATTGTGTGCGTACCGTATACTCTTAACGATAGTTATGGTTTGAGAATCGTTATTTCAATAAACTTTCGGAGTCTGAAATGTTGCATATGAGTTTTATAGATTTAGTTACAAAGTAATTGAAATTACGGGATAATAATATAGGGAAATATAGATACCTACTTCCAGAATAATACATTATATTAACATTACATTGATGAACAGGAATTAGAGAAAATGAGAGATTGAAGGAAGGAAACGATTTAATTATGTTTAAGATGCATAAGGATATAAGAATGAATCTACTAGTACAGATGATAATGTATTAATTTACTTACTACAACAAAGTTTCTATAAACGAGTTAACGAAGGGCTTTGAAGGATCCTTTGGTAGAGATATTGAACAAAGTTACTTATAATTGGTTCATAAAAGAGCTTCAGTTATTATATACGTGATATTAATGAAAATAAGTTTTTTTATGTGTAACAAGTATTTTCAGGTGAATAAATGTTCCTGTGTTTATTTTGCAGCAAACGTATGTATAAAAACTAGTTTATTGCTTATTGAGATTTCTGAAAAATTTTTGTGAAATTTTTTGAATTAAAATTAGATTGATTGAAGCAATTAATACCAATATCATACATACATATAATTATTTTTGCCTTAGAATGCAAACATTTTTCTTTTTATATTAACAGTGACAGTAAAAGCATTTATTGATTATATTTTATTAGGAATATTTATTTGTCTTACACTGAAGGCGCTTGGTGATTGAATAATTGAAGAGTCTTAAATACTAAAAAAAAAATCTTAATTGAAGTATTTTTAAAGCTTAATAAAATAAAGAATTTGATAATATTTTGCGGGATTTAAAACTAGGAGCACTCTAAAACTGGCTCTACTTCTGCTAAATTTGTGGGTAATTTGATTAGAATTAACATCGCTGAGGAGATTAAAGCCCCTTAATTTCGAACCATGGTCAAATGATGAAGATGGCACCTGAACGGTTTCCTTTCTCCCATACATTTCATTCTCCGAAGAAAGAGGAAAAACGAGGAAGTTCGAGGGAATAGGAAAACTACTTTCGAACACTGAACTAAAAGACACTGAACAATTCAGTACAGGAATTAATAATTATTCTAGTCAACATTTTTGCTTGCAACTAGAAAAAATGACATACAATGCTTGTTGGAACAATGATTGGTTATATTAACATCGCACTATTAGAAGCATCACGAGGGCTAATGGCGTCGAACCTCGTAATTTTGAACCGTAGTCAAGTGATGAGGACGACACTTAGGCTGGCCTCCCCTCTCGCTTGGGACTGTACTTGGTACCCGAACGCCTTAATAGAGAGACATCCCTTGTTTTTCTGAAACTGTTCCTCTCTGAACTGTTGCAAAGCTTGCCGGTCGTATTTCAGAGAGGCATGAGGTTCATGCATGATGATGCTCATGCATATTTTACACTCAAGGTGCGCAATCATCTGAATGTAATGTACCCAAGGAGGTGGATTGGACACGAGGGAGTTCTATACCCCCCGTTGCATGGCACGCACGCACTCACTATAATGTTACATTATAACATTGTCAATGCACGATAGCTTGTAATAATTATTTTTATTTTTCAAAATATATTCTTCATATAGCAAGTATTTTACCCCCAATAGCCGTCTCATAATCATATTATGATTTTTCTCTAACTTAAAATGATCCATGCATTCTCTTAGAATATACTATTTTATTGCAGAAATCATTTAGTTTTCCACGTAATATATATAAATTATCTATTATACAAATATTTAGATCTAATAATCAACCGAAGCATTCAGTTGTGATTTAAAATTAATAGTATGTTTGATGAAAATAAAATAAATACTTTATTTCGATTAAAATGACACTTGGGATTTATATTTAGTTGGAATAATTCATCATTAGAAATCGACTTGGAGCAAATTTCTATGACTGATACTTTGAATTCTTTTATTTTTAGATGAGTAAATGCCGATAAACTGATTTAATAAAAACTAGAATATTTCCATTTTTCTTTCTAACAATCCGAGAATGTTTATTCTCATCTCAATTTTAAGAACATTTTTCATGAGTGATATGCGAAAATAGAGCTCATAATTTAGTTGTTTTTATTTGGTCTAATGAAATTATGCTTTGGTTTCATATTCATAAATTGAGTGTTATGTCAATATTTGATCAACACACAGATTTGAATTTCCTTTTCAAAGGAAAAATATTGAATCTTTCATGAGGGATATGTATTAATAGTATTACTAAAAATATTTATTAGACTTTTGAAGAAAAATTAAATGTAAATAATTGGGATATACAGTGAAAACCTAAATTACACTATTTGTGAAACGCATAATTGTAATACTGAGAAAAACTAATTAAGATTCCAGAAAGTATAAAGAAATAGAACTCACTCAGGAAATGATCAGAAATTTCCTGATTCTGTAATGAAAAATAAATTGAAGCGAAAGAGAAATTTTTCATTTAGAATACCCTATTTCGTTTCTTGGAATTTTCATCAGCATACAGGTTTCTGAGAACGAATCGAATGAATTCGTTAAATTTTTCATTCCAAATGCAAAAAGGGTTAGAAATATCACAGTTAATTTCAGTTTCGACATGAAATAGCGATTCCATTTGTTCTTCGCAGAATAATGATTTCGAATGCCAGAAAGAGAACATAGATTGATATGCGATAGTCAAAGTTGATAACAGGATATTTTTTTAATCCATAGAATTCTTTTATAATAAAATAAAAGCATCACTTTTGTAAGTAGTGAATGCGTTTTTGAAGAAAATAAATTGACAATCTCATAATACAAATATCTGAATAAATGATTTTAAACAAAAAAAAAAAAAAAAACCACCTATATTTTTTATATTTTAAAATAATAATTATGTTCTTGAAGTATTAATATGGAGTATGCATAATCTCTTCTACATGGTAATCATTTCCTCCCGCACACTCAGAGAGAGAGGAAGAAAATATTCAAAATTAATGATAACTAATAATACTAAATAATTTATATTTCTTTTTATTAACATATGTATGTAATAATTAACTGAAGAATAACTAATAATGAGCCAGTGTATATGCGATCCTTTCTGTATAGGTGTATACTACGACGTAGCGAAATAATCGATTTTTGGAAATTTCAATTTTTAAGTTGATAGTTAGTTGTATTTGAGGATAAAAATAAACAGAAGTCTTTTCGCCAAATACGTTGTTCTTTGTTGTCCGTGAACAAGAACTAAAGTTTTGAATTTTTTGAAAAATAGCATATTTTGTAGATTTTTTTAAAAAAGTATTTCACCGCGCTTTTATAAACATTCAAATCAATAAATAGTAAAGAGTCAAATAACAGCAGAAGAAATATTCTATCTTTTAGATTAATATTAAGATATGAAACCTAAATCCTAAGATTTTAATATTTTTTCAAAAATAATTGAAAATTATCTAATTCTTACAATTTTTTTAAAAACTTTCAAGCTATAAAATCAACAATATTAATGAAACCCATAAGACAAACACAACGGTATTCTTCTAGATTTAAGCCTCCCTACAAAATATATTCATTTTTAAATAATTTGATTTTGACACAATGTTAATTTTTCTAAAATTAAAGAATTTGCCTACATTTACACCCCAACATGTGTTCAATATTCTTTGCCATACTATAGAAACAATAGAAAGGAAAATTGAATTAGAATTACTATTCTAAAAATCAAAATATCGATTAAGAGCTCGTTTTGAGCGACGCTGACTCTTTGTTATAAAACTTCGGCGAGATTTCTAGCCTGCAACCACCTTGATCTGATGCAATAGTTTCGCTGTTTTTTCCTCATAAATATGTTTGAAGGCTTCTATTACTTCTTTCACAATACGATCTGCTTAAATGTGACACAAAATCACGAACTCTTTCCTTGTGTGCTTGTTTCGACAATTTAATTCAACTTCTCTATGTTTAGATTTGAAATAAGTATGTGTGTGGCGTTTATAGAGCGGTTGACTAGAACAGAAAATAAAACATATATGATCCGATGTCTTAAAATTGACTTTTGATAAATAATCTTACAGCAATGTCAGCCCTAGCTTTTCTTGTCTTCTGGATTCTTTTCAGAGCAAGCAAACAAACGTGTTTCCTTTGATCGAATGTGAGTTATTGTTTATTAACCTCACACTGAGAAGCAACACGAGGGTTATTGGTTACAAACGTCACAATTTTGAGTCTTGGCTAAGTGACGAGGACGACACACGAGTTTGCTTCCTCTTCTCCAAACTTCACAAAAAAATCAACTGGAGGACTTGGAACTACAAGATTTCACGCGCATTCGCACTTGAACCTGCGAGTCGATGGAAAAGAGCCCGCAACCATGACCATTCGGCTACTCTTGCTACTATTTAGTCGGTAGAACCAGAGAATATAGAATTTACTAGCCCCTAGAGCGGCATTATTTTCTTCAGATGCAAGATGACAGGAAAAAGGAAAAGGTGAGTTCACTTGGAAAAAGGGACGTAATTTAGGTATCAAATGGCAACATAAACAATTAAACACTAAGCAAACATTTTGATTTAACCGACAGAATGTAATTTTCGTACATTTTTTCTTTTTATTGTCAATATGTTATTGTGTATTGAACGCACGTTCACGCGCGAATGTAAACAAGAGTTTTGAATTCAAAATAGCTGACACGGTATCAGATTTCCATTATTCAAAATTGAATACATTTTTTTTGGAAGTTCAAATGTTGTAGAATAATGTTGTATTTGTTTTAGGGTTTTATTTAGAAGCGAATTTATAGATTGAAAAGTTTCTAATAATTCCAAAAAATAAGCCATTTTCAAATTTTCCAAAAAACATTAAAAACTTAGGATTCATGTTGGATACCTAAATATTAAAGATGAACTTTTGTTATACCTAATGTTAAAGATGAACTCAAAATTACAGATCATTGTGAAGATGAACCTTTTTCTGCTGTTATTTAACTTTTAACTATTTATTGATTTAGAAAACGTTGTAAAAATATGTTGTAAAAATTCATAAAAATATATTGTTTTTCTAGGAATTTTAAAAGTTTAGACCTTGTGGAAGGGTCCCATGTTAATAACGTATTACGCTAAAAAAATTTCTGTTTTCATTTTACTTTCAAATGCAACTAATTATGAACTTAAAAAGTTACCTTAATATCTTTCATATTAACAATGCAAAACACTGGAAACACTCTTCCCTTCTTCTTTCTCTCACATATTAGATTGTAAAACATGAATTTGGAATTTTCTTTTTCTAATGGAATTGATTTGGGACAACTCGGTAATTAAAAATGTGAGTTTCGCGGTCAGTGATATAATACAATTTTAATCAAGAAATAGAGGCCTGATTCTATGAAACATCCATCATATAAAATAATTGGAACAATTGCAAAGGATAGATCACAAAACCAACCGTTGTAAAAAATAGAACGTGGGTGGAGGCCTAGCATGATAAAACAGGGTTGTTTCACTGTTCGGATTTTAGAATAAATATCATTTAGTACTCTTGAAAATATAAAAAGTTATGAAAAACCTCAAAAGAAAAGAAGCATTAATTTGACATTGCATACATAACAATGGAAAAAAATGCATTTAAACGTCAGTAGGGTTCTTTGAGGCACATAATACTGGATATATCCACCGTGGAGTACGATACACCATTTCTCTAGTTGTGTTCTTCTTTACACAACTATATTCACCAAATGTAGAGGAAATTTATTCTACTTCTCTGTCAAAGCAGGAAGGAAAATGTTATGGCTTTTTGGACGTTATTTTCAGCAAATAAGTCGCCTATCTAAAATGTCTGAAACATTTTCAGTGGGATTTAGGTCAGGAGAAAGCACGGATCATACAAGGTGTTGAGTACCTTTGATCTCTTGACATTCCTGAACAGCAACTGATCGATACCATAATGCTTTGTCGTCCATGAATATAAATTCACCACGGACAGCACCAAGGAAACAAGCGAACGTGAGACAATAGAACTTCTTTCATATACCTTTCGCTGTTCATATTCCAATGTAGTAGAACATGTAGGGGCGTACAGCCATTGATCATGATACGAGCTCATACCTTGACACCGTATATCGGTGCTTATCTTGGATATTTTCAAAACGATATGTTGCGCCACTTTCATGCCAGATTAACAAATCGGTGCTTGCCCTCCGATTGCAGATTGAGCTTATTTTCATATGATAAAAGTATGCATGTCCAGTTCTGCTTGGTCCCAATACGATGCTTATGATACCATTGCAACCAGCACTACGTTACAGTGTGGACAAACAATAGATTAAAGGACATATAGACTTCTTCTTCCATATGTTTCGCTACATTGTTTCGGGAGCTCATCCAATCTATGGCAGAAACACTTATTTGTCACTTGCTAAGTGCAATGGCTTTTCCCCGATATGGGTATTAACTTTTCTCTTACTGTCGTCGTACTTCTATCACTACCTCCCCCGTGGCATTTGCTAAACATTCGAATTGTTTTAAATGCTTTCCATGTTCTCGAAACGTATTGTGGGAAATGTTTAACTTTCTGGAAACATCTGTCGTTGTTCTTCAATCTTTTCAACAATATTACCACTCATAGAATCGTCTAAGTAATGCCGGAGAGACATATCGAACATTTCAAGTTCGTCAATTAATTCTTTCCCTTGAAACATTCATTTGGAATATTAGCTATTTACACTTGTAAAATACTTTAAACCTCTTATTAGTGCTATTACGTGACAAGTAAACAAGGAAAATAAATTTTGAAATGAACACATTGAAAATTTTGAATCAAATGCTAATGAGATGTAAAATTTTCTTAACTGCTTAAATTTTTATAGAAAGTCTTTTTATTTTAAGTGTAAAACGAACCCATTTTTCACATATACAATTTATTTTTTTTTTACTAACATTCTCCTCATGAATGTTTTTCCTTATATTTAATTTATTTTTCTTTAAGTTGATCTGATAAGGATAATGTTACTTAGTTTCCTTTTTACGCAATTAAAACAATCAATCAACAGGACTTTGTGTTATATTCTTACTATGATATGTTTTTAAAGTTATTTCATTTTTATTAACATTTTGAAAAAAATTGATTTTTGAAGTATAAAACTATAAACGAAAGATTCTTACAAAATTTCTTTGTTCAACAACCATGACTTTAAACAGTCTGAAACATATAATGACATGGAATTTATATTTTAAGAAAAAGTAATTTTATTTGACTTCAAACTTATAGTAAAATAAATAAGAAAAGTTTCATTTTTACTATATGTTAGCCAGTAATTTCCTTTTTTGATGCAGCGAAATATGTAAGTATAAAACAAAAGCTAATGAACCTACGATATCAGAAAAGTAAATATTTTACTCTTAGACGGAACAATGCTATTTAAAATATTTTATTATATATATATATAGCAAATTCAATAGAAAATTTTTCTAAATCAACAGAAGTTAAAAAATACTCTTAAAATAATTTTTAACTATGTAACACCCGACCGACCCGGGCGTCCTCTTGTGCCATCACTAATTTCAAATATTAAATACTACGACACAAATAATTGCAGAATCACCAAAACAACTTTCACAATTTATTAGTATATATTTACTATGACACCAATAATTATACTCTCCAGGTTAAGCTTCCTAACACCTTAGTTCAACCTTCCAATAATAATCTAACAGACTCTTACCAATATCTTTTATCGACTGCAACTCCAATTCTGGAACAACTGCTGAAAATACTAGACCGAATCTTTTTCGAGTAATCTTTACTCGAAGCCTCAATACTAGTCTTTAATTCCGCCTTTCTCTTATATAGCACTTAGACTTCACCTCCTCCCACTACAAAGCATCTCTGATCCTCCTTCAGATACTCTAGTCCTTCCGACGGAGTTTATATAATTCTTAATTCGACCACTTCACTTCATTCCTAACTGCTTTACATACTACATTATGCATCACGTTTCATTTTTGGTTGGGCAAAGGTTGTGTAGTGAAAGCAATCAATCTCAATTGAAAGTCCCCAAGGTTAGTGAAGAGAAACCGCGAATAGCCCAATGTCACAACTGTAAGTTCAAAATCAAAATGATATTGAGAATACTTATAGTCCCTTTTTTAACTCATAATTTATACATTTCAAAGCAAAATTAACTTTTATAATAAATTTATATAGCATTAAGTATTGAATCTAGAACATCTGAAAAAAGGTAAAAAATTTAAAGTAACATCCAATCTCTAATTTAAAACCTTGTACGTTAAGTATAAAACTGCAGGTTATTTAAGTTTTATTTCTTTTTTTCCCATAAAGATAAACTCAAAAGAAAACAGTAATAGTTCTGATTTAAAATTTATTACATAGAAAATATATATATTGAGCATTTTCATTAGTTTAGTTCATTTGATTAAGGAATTAAAATTCTTCCTTACTTTTTCACAACGATATAAAACATTCATGACGAAAAAATATACTATGATTGATTCACTCCATTTATTGTGACATTTTCATTGTTTTTCTTATTTTCTTATTTTTATTTCTCAACTTCCTTTAAACAGTAACAAAAGAAAACGTAAAAACAAACTCAAATAATATTTTTCGAGTAAGATTGTTGAAACATTTTTTTGTTGTTGGAAATAGAAAATCACTTCACACAAATCAAGAGTTCATTGCTAATGCAGTGATGAAGCAGAACCAATTTTGTTGAAGTGACAGGCAAACCATTTCTGGTTGACAGCTATATTTACTTTTTGTTGAAAACAGAAATCTTTACATTTCTTTCAGGAAATTAAACTACAAGAAACCCCTGTTATATTTACTTGTGATAGTCGATCGTTTTTTTTAGAAACTACTTAAAGAAACGTGAGATGCATAGCATTTTTCAACAAAATAACGTCTCACATTTTCTTGCAGAGACTATAAAAATAGAAGTTTTTAATATTTCTTACATACTTTCTCTAGTATTCATCAAAACTTATCATAATTTGCGTATTCCTTCAATACGCCTTTTACTGCTAGAAGCTTTATCATTCCTAACTCCGTCTAAAGCTCTATGAAAGTAAATTAGAAGAAGGTACAAAAATATTTTATTCGCGGCCAAGATTTTGTCTGGTAAAATTTGAAATTAAAACCACTCAAAAAACTCAGAACTATACGAAGGTCGCTCAATAAGTCCATAGGAATTCTGAGAGATGGTGCTTGTAGCATCGAAATTGGTTTGTTTTTGTTAGCATCATGATTCACTAGATATCTGTCTAAGTCTCAGTTACTCGTATATATAATCACAATGCCTTACGCAACTCACAAATTCTTCGCCATAATTTTTTAGGTCGATTAGATGATCCATGCTTTCTTTGTAGCAGATATAACGAAAACAACCTTTGTTTTTATTTTTGCGTGATTTCCGGAGTATAATGATGAATCTAAGTTTCCCTGGTGGTAACAAATTGACGCAAAATGACATCAACATCTCCACGAGGCAGCAATAAAATTTTGATTTGGTAGCAAATGTCTACCAAATCAAAACTAATTTAAGAATCAACGATGAACTTAATTCTGCTCCTTTTAACAAATGGCAGCACCCAATGGTAACAAAAATTTACCTCAATGCCTCCATCTGTCTTCAAATACAAGTATTTTTTGAACCACCCTCGTATTATACTTTGATACACTTGTAAAACAATATCCGTCCGTATTCAATATTAAAAACATTGTACTTTTTTCTCTTAATAAATTATCTTTCCATGACCTCCGAAAACCTAATTCTCTAAAATTGGGCATCGTTAATTTATATTATAAATCATGTGAAAAATTAAGAAATGTTTCTTTTTGAGGGTTATTTAAAATACTTAGAAGAAAAACTCTTCCATAGTCAACATACTCAAATTTTAACATTTTTCTTATAACATAGACAATTCGTGAAAACTTCTATTTAACTAACGTCTGGGGTTTTCTTCTTGACTTTATATTAAATTTCTAGCTTCATCCCAATCAACGGAAATGTGATGATGCAAACTTAGTGGATAGATATAATCAAGTAGTATAACAGCGACAGAGGATTGAATTGAGATAGTAATAATAAAGTTACGGTAATAGGAAGGATGAAGTTTACTGTGTGCGGAAGTCTTCTGGCATATATAATTGATTTAGTGAGATTAAAACTCTGAGCTATTGGATGGATTGAATAATTAAAGGAGGTATTCCTATCGTATTATGGTAAACGTATTCTTTGATATATTTTAGAAGTTATTAATACTCGCTACTTAAACTGTAATATTAAACTATTTGAGATCATCCCTTTCTTATTAGATAATTAATAAACACTATTTTGGAAGATGATTGACTATTTTAATTACTTTGTCTTTGCTTGAACTTAAGTTGAAATTTAGATCTTGTGATTAGAGTAAACCTTATGATGATAGACGAGACGGATAATAGGATTCCGTCGCATGCTTTTAGCTTATGTTAGGTAACTCATTTGCATACCGGAGAAATACTGCTTAACCTTATAACGCACTTTACTTATCCCAAACACCAACTTCATCCCAAAGTACATCTTGAAAAAAGAAATTATTAAGAAATATAATTTCCAAAGATGGACCAATGATGTGTCAGTATAAGCATATCAATATTTGAAAGAAAGAAAGGCATCAAATACTTCAACTATTACCTTTCAGGTGCATACCTTTTTGATAAATTACAAAACTTAAGGTTGCATATCAGACTTTAGTCTCAGAATAACTGTTTTGCTATATATCATTGAATTAACTTTTTTTTTTCATTGTTTGCATCCCTACTTTCAGGTTACTTTAAAAAAGAAAAGCAAAGAACGAAACATCTCATCTACTTTGTAACGAAATCCAGTTATTAATCTCGTCTGTCATCAATATGATTATTCTGATAAAAAGATCTAAATTTCAACTAAGTTCAAAAACAGACCAAGTAAATAAAATAAACAAGTCTCTCTGAATTATATGTTCATTTAATCTTTTAATAAAGTGCTCTTAAGCTGTTTCCTTTCTTTATCCTCGAGTATTAACATGTTCTATAATCTATCGAAGAATGCTCTTACGGGAACATAGTGCGAATACTTTCTGCAGTTGTTCTACATCGTCGCTTCGTAATCTCTACTAATCTGCTTTATACGGAAGAATACTTCTGCGTACATCACATTAATACTCTTATTAGTACCGTAAGCTATATAAAATTTTCAATTCATTCTTGTCTCTTTTATATGACTTGTTATATCTATTTATTCCTCTTCCAAAGTTTACCTAACTTTCATCCGTTCCATTTCATTGAGAAGAAGCTGGAAACTTAAGCATATAGAAAATCAGAATGAAAGCCCTGATGATAGTTGAAGGGAAAATTTAGTGAATAGTCCATGTTACAATTTTCATCCATTTTAAATATTATTGATGTTTTCTGGTGCCCAAAGCATCGGTTTGACATCTGAGGAGGAGAATACTGCAGGAAGTGTTTTAGGATCTACTTAAATCGTCTCACTCAAAGTAAATAATATTGGTGGGGATAGATATACAAAATATCTATGTAAAAGGCTTCCACATTTTGGTCAGGTAATATTTCAATCCATTTTTATTTTTCGTTTTTTGAAATAATAAAGTTGTTAAACATAAAAGAAACAAAAATGCTGATCACTCACCAATACCATTTATTTCAGTATAATTAAACTATATTTCACAGCACCATATGTTTTAGATATGATGTAACATTTGTAAAAATCATTCTAACTTTTTCAAAAAGAGTAAGATTTCTTATCTTAAATGATACTTATACAAATTAATGAGCGGAAGTATTTTTTTGATGGTGGGTTTTACAAACAGTGTATTATACGAGTGTGTGTGGGGGAGGAGGAAAAAAATGAGGACTACTATTATTCTTTCAAAAATCATTGCAAGTCATAATAGTCATTAGAAAAAAAAATGACCGCGTCAATTGCAAAATGATGAATTGAAATGGAAAGGAAAAGTAAGAAAAGGAAAATGAGTAATGAATGATATGAAATTAGGCTGTCAAAAGGATTCTACCCTGCCGAGAGTATTAAAAATTAAATAAAAAATAGCTTAAGCGAGGACTTAACATTTTTTTTAATTCTATAAAATAAAAAGTAAATTCTGCATTAAACCAAATTATAATTTAAAAAATAATTATCTGTTTTTTGCAAAAAAGACAACCAAAGGAGCTTTTTTTAATTGCATTTAAATTACCGAATCAAATATAAGAATCAAAGTAAATGATGAAATATCGAGAAGTGGACAATAGTAAACTTTTCAGGTATTAAAATTAGAGTAAACGATAAATTATTAAATTGAATATATTTAAGCTAAATGTTATTAAAGTTAAAGCAAACGATGAATTATTAAACTGGATACACACTGGAGTGCAAAACTTAAGCAACAGGTGGTTTTATTTGCCAAAACTCTACGAGAAATAATATGTGAGACATGACATTCAGAATTGAGAGACAGCATTTTGTACTTAAGAGCTGACGAAAGCATAGTTGCACAAAAAAGAATACAATGCATATAATATGGAATCAAATAAAGAAAAAAAGGCTTTATTGAACTCATTGTATCTTTACACATGATTATCTGTCCATGAGGAAGAACAAAAAGAGGATGTTCCTTAATAAGGGATATTCCCTCTCCTTACTGCAGTGTTTGCTTCGCACCGTCTCTTCATACTCAGCACCAGAGTTTCCAACAGTTCTTGAGGTAAGAGTGCTCATTCCTCAATCACCATCTCTTTCAGTTGTTGGGTGTTCCCTGGATGATGCAATCGTGCTACAAGGCTTCTCCTCAAAGCATCTCCCACTTGTTCTATGGGATTTAAAACAGGGGAGAAACCTGGCCAATCCATTCGAGTGATGACTTCACTTTCAAGTAACTACTGAACATCAGCAGTCTGGTGTGACCGTATATTGTCATCCATAAAAACGAATTCTGGTTCAATAGCACATTGGAACAGACGCACATGGGGAAGGATCACCTCCTTACAATAGTGATCTCCGGTTACAGAACCTCTGTCGAAAACAAGGAGCTCAATCCACCCATTTAGCATAATGCCTTCCCAGATGACAACTCTGGGACCACCGTAAAGGTCTCTTTCAGTGATATTACAGGGATGAAAATGTGTCTTGACCTTCTCCAAATCAACTGGCGTTGGGAATCGCTTATGGCACTGAAATGACTCACAATCCGTAAAGAGGACAGGCTCCATTGACTGAGACGTCAAGTTTTTGTGTTCCTTACACCACTCTAAATGGTGCAGCCGATGGCCAACTTTCATAAGGATGCAGCGTTCAGGACGGCGAATAGGCAACCTTTGTAAAGGCGTTAGGCACAGTAAGCTGCGACACTTGTAGCCTTGTTGCTTTACTCAGTTATTGAGCAATGGTGCTTGCTGACTAGTATCGGGCTCTCTCCTGCTCCGTTATACACTGCAGTTGTTTTCCTAGGGCTGCTACCACCTACCTTTCTAACAGAAGTAGATATTGTTTGGAAGGCTTTCTAAACGTGCGAAACTTCACTTTTGTTGATTCTAAGCTCTTCAACTTCACTGGTCAAACTACGCCCCTCCTCCAACTTTTCGATCCTTCTTCCACGTGTGAAGTCGTCCAGGTGATTTCTTCTAGCCATATTTCACGAGAGAACTCGCACTTGCAGTGAATGTTTTTAATTGTGCATCAATTCTTCCTTTTATTGTAGTCTTGAGTTGCGAGCGCCTACCGCACGCGTTTTGCTTTCACTAACGTCGTCTATGACGTATTGTTCCTGGCATTTGCACAAGCATCACCTCTCTACTGAATTGAGTGTTCATTGTACTGATCGCAATAATAACCCTTTCCCTGCGATTTCCTGGCTATCTGCTTAAAATTTACATTGTTGCTTAAGTTTTGCACACAGTGTATATATATATGTTTGTATGCGTTTGTCAAAATCAAATTTCAGGCAACCCATTTGAGTAAGAATGAGATAATGTGTTTTAATCCTTATTATGATAATAACTATTTGTGGAGTCCATGAATGTTAAAATGCGACGTCTGGCTATAGTAAACCTTAGCATATACAGCATAGTATCGCGCTTTTGCCTGCTGGAAGACATACCGATAATCCACTGCAGTTTTCCTGAGGCGGCTATCATCAACCTTTCTAACAGCTGTACCTAGGGTTTGGAAGGCTTTTCAAGAGAGCGAAACGACACTTTTGTTGATTCCAATCTCTTCAGCTACACTGGTCAAACAACGCCCCTCCTCCATCTTTCAAACATTAACCTTACCAGAAATACTAAGATTATTTTTAATGTGTTTTAAAATACAATTAATGTCAATGAAAGGATTTTTATTGCGAAATCTTGATTTTTATTTGGTTTGGTTTGATTTTATTAACATCGCAACACGATGGTCAATGGAAATCTTGATGATAACAATCGTAGAAAGAATCATTGAAATTGGATGTGAAATTAGAAAAAAAGTTAGTGCCATTAAATTAGATATTATAGACAAAAAACACTGATGGATGATGGATTATATATCTTGAAAGTTAAAAGAGTAAAAAATTTTAATATAATTTTCCCATCTTAAATTATTATAGCTCTTAACTGATTAGAAATAATTGAAAGTAGTCTCAGCCAACATAATTCTAACTTTCACATCCCATGATATCTGATTTCACAATGAAAATAACTTTATCAATGAAACTGAAAAACTGATAAAATGTTTAAATAAAATATAATAATGATAACTAGACACTATCTCCTAGAATCAGAAAGAAACAATTACGTTTAAAACTTTGTATCAAAAAAACGTATTCAAAGTTCCTACGTTTTTTACATTTTATGTAATTCTCAACATACCTTTCGTACCAGTATTTTGAAAAAATTAAAAATGCAATAGAAAATAGTGATACCTGGAAAGCTATAAACGTTAATTATTTTTACAAGTGAGATTCAAATTATTTAAATCTCTTTGGTCTTTTAAATGTTTAGATTTACTTATAAATTTATACATTGAGAAAAACCAGAGCTTAACATGTTTTTTGTCAATTATTTTACTCGTAGAAACGAACACAACATTCAGATGGATAACAGAAAAATGTATCATTTTAATTATTTGAACAAAAGCAAATATATTTTGTACCTGCTATCAGATTAAATGCCCCTACAACAGAAACGTATAATTTGTGCACTTACAACACACGCGCACACACACACACATATATAACTACACACGAATAAAATAAAGTTGTGAGGAAATAAATTAATTATATTTAAAATAATAAAACAAATTTTGTAGAAAAATAATTGTTTCTCTTCCATCTTTCTTTAAAAAAATAAATAACAAAAAATTTCTTGCAAAAGAGATTATTGTCGCTTATATAACTATTTCTTGAAGCAACTCAATTCTACTCCAATAAATAAGGACTTAAGTAAAATAAATATAATAAACTAATTTTTCATATGAATTAAAATTAATCAAGTAAATTTAATTCACTTAAGTATTTTCAAATAATGTTGATACGCGACGTTGCTTTCGTAGAACTTTCATGTGTTTGTGTTATGTTTTATGAAACAATTTTATAAGCATTCAAATACCTGAATGGTTTTTTTTTGAGCATTAAATTTTGTAAGATTTCATTCTTTCGGCTCTGCTTTTTCCATTGAACTGGCGTTCAATTACAACAGTTGTTTTTGTAAACATGCCAAATGTTGAATTGTTCTTCATTTTATAGTTATGCATGCAACCTTATATTTAAATAAAATTAGAAGGAGAGATAATAAAGTATTAACGTTGAGATTTACATGATGATGAGGAGATATTAATTTATATTTCCTTTTATATTACGCGAATTTCGTTTAGGAAACTCTGAATCTAGATTCAGGAATAATTGTTAGTTCATAAATTAAATAAATGGTAGTTTCAACTAACTTCTGTTAATATAATTCAAATTGAAACTTACTTTCCTTATCCATATGAAGCTGAAAGTTTAATTAGTTAAATGCATAGAGAAAGAAAAAAGAGACAGACAGAGAAGAAAAGGAAAAAAAAAAAAAAAAAAAAAAGAAAGAAAAGGAAACAGAGAATGAACAATTTTTGTTCTTAACTCATCAATTGTGAATGGGTGGTTTCTCGAGTTCTGAACTAATTTTGAATAATCAAATCCTATTGACGGAATTTAACAGTGAAATATTATTATTGATTCAGAAGTAGTTATGTTTGTCGCCTTATGAATACGCACCTTTGATTGGATGTATATTAAAACTTTTGCTTGGTTATCCTTTAATTGAGGTATCTCAGGACACTTAACTGTTATCCGTGTTTGCAAAAATACGTGTGACATTTTTTAGACCAATATAACTTACAGATGAATAAAAACAGAGAAACATTTGACAATTTTTAAGTATGATATTCATATGTAATTACAATAATTTTCCTATTTAATAAAAGTCTAAAAAAGTAATAAAGAAACACAAAATGAACACTTTTTCAAAATTACGAAAATCCCCATTTTATTGCGCGTTGGATTATGAAGCATAACCTTGATTAAAATTTACAAAATAATTTTATTTAGTAGAAGTTATTCAGTTTTGAAATTATCTTTCTTTTTAAATTTTAGAGCAAAAAAAAAATTCTTTTTAACACAATTATTTAGAAAATTATGAAATTTTAAGAAAAAAATACAATTAAAATTCATATGAATTATTTTATGTTTATAATTTGTTTAAAATTTGATGTATAAATTATAATGAAACTTATTAATGTAAAGTTTTTGAGAAATTGCATAATGTAAAGTTTTTGAACAATCGCGCTCAAGCATAATTATTTTTAATTTGAGTGGAATGATGTTAAAGGTAGAAAATCAGCAACAACAAAGATGATAATAAAGTAGTAAAAAAGTTTAATTTTTTTATAACTCTCAAAGTCTTGATAATTTGTTAAGCGTTTGGCACTAAAACGTCCAGAAAAGAGGCTAGAGGGGGGTACTCTAACACACACACACACACACACACACACACACGCACCATCAATAATAATGTATCATCATCATCACTGGTCATCAACTACCACCGGTCATCATCATCACGACAACAATATCAATGGCCAATATCATCATCAATACGTCACGTCATCAGTCATCATCATCATCAATAAACACACAATAATAATAAAATACTACTAATATCAATAATGTCATCACACAATAATACTGACAATAATATCATAGTTAATAATGAGTGGTGTCAGTAATTCTTTCATATTTCGCGATAATACATGTATAGCGAAATCTAAAATATTAAAGTTTAAGGGCCCAGAGACCTCTCAATTGTTGCAATGAAACACAACTCCATTTGCCATTTCTGTTGCATTTAAGGTTCATGCTTCACTTCAAAGCGTCTATTGAAGTTTTAAAGACTTCGGTCAATTCCCTGTTAATCTTTCTCGCTTTTCTCGAGTAACCTTGAGAGAAAAGGTCGTCATTAAGCCCTTTAAGAAATTTATGGTACACTTCTCTCCGTGTCTGTCTTTCATTTATTATAACGAATAATAAGGAGTTACTGTGATAACGAATGTCATTTTGCCTTTTGAACATTTTAAGCCGAAAACATTTATGAAAGGAAGTAGTGATAAATTTTTCATGCATCTTAACTCGTTTAAAGGCAATTACTCCATATATCAGTTTCTGAAACCGCAATGTACTGAGTATCTTCCCTTAGACGGGATCTGGCAAAGTGGTGTGCTTTGTTCAACAGATGCATTTAATGGATATGGCTACAGCTTCTGAAGCATAAATAACTCATGTCAAATTAATTAATTTGCGGGACAGCTATTGGGAAACTTGCTAGACGAAAGGTCCCATTTACCTGCAACTGAAAACGTTTCAAAGAATATCATTCATAGTATGAGGAATTACAGCTAAAAGACATTAATTTTGTTTTGCAAAAGCGATAGTAGATATAACTGGAATTATGTATAATTCTCAATTTTTCCTGAATGAAGAATTCGTGCTGCTTTTATGAGCTTTGTACGACAGTTATTAAAACATATTCTGTGGTTTCTATGAAGGGGCCATTAGATTGCGGCTAATTTGAAATAATTATAAACTTCGCTTTTTTTCCCCGTTAACAAAACAAAAAAAGTGTTGTTGTAACCTTTTTCCGATTCATTTGCGATGTTCTCTTTTTATGATTGATTTATCTAAAGGTATATATGTAATTTGAGACAGTTCGCAGTTTTGTAGTGAGAAGGAAAAAAGGTGTTACAAAAAAAATGTATATGGTGGATTAGGCCCAAACGCTTCTAAGAAAATATAAAATCAGTGCGAAATCAGTGCGAAATAGGACTTTATGTTCTCTTAATTACGCTGAATTATTCTATTCTGTTTTATCAAAAAAAATTTTACTAATAAAAGAGCACGGAACAGGTCATACCGAAAATTGGAGTATTAATTCCTTTTAAATACACAAATTTGCCTATTTTGAGAGAATTGCCAATGAAATACAATTAATGAAAAATTTGTGTAATTGGCTTAAATGTTCTTAAAAATGTATTGGAAAAATTAGAGAATATTTTTCTGTTTAAACCCAAATTTACTTGAAAATTATATTTTGCCTTAGATACACTATTTTTTACTGTTAACAAACATTTATTTTTGTGAAAAACATTTGTTCTTCATTTTCTGTCAGAGTCGTCGTTTGATATGTTAGGAAACTCTTTTTTTTTTTTTTTATCGAGGTAGAGCAAAAACAAAAAACGGTTTT
>BMAW01097321.1:0-42464 GCA_019974015.1 Nephila pilipes
TATATATATATATATATATATATCAAAAATTTTTGTTTCTTAAATCATTCGACAAGTTAAAGTTTGAAATGAATTGTCTCTTTAAAATTGAATTAAATTGAATCAAACTGTTTAACTTACTGAGCATGGGTTAATATCATATTGTTCCCAAGAGGTATTTTTTCGAGTCGTAAATTCTGATTAAAGTTTATCATGAAAATAATAAATTTTTAACGTTAAATTGTACTTCAGTTTTATGTCTAGACTGAAAATTTAAAATTTTGAACCCTGTATTTTATAATAGAGAAATACTTTTATGTTTTAAAACACTTGAAACTAACTATATTTTGAGAAAACTTAACTTTGGATAAGAATTATTTCAATAATTAGTTTATTAAATGTTTTGCTTTTGTAATCACCTTCAAATTTTCTGTCAATGCTTTTTATCTGTCACTATTGACTTAATCAAACTCAGGTTTCAGCGTCAGGTGTTCATAGTTGCGAACTCGTGGACTGCTTTGTTTCCTTCGAGTCGGGGTTTCGAGCCCTGAAGTAATTTAAGACCCATTGAGTAGCGAGTTGATGCATGTTAAATCTGGTAGAGGTCCCAAGTCCTAGTGTTGATGTGGTGTGGAAGTTTAAAAAGTAGAGTGTTAGTTCAAATGCATTCGCATCAGTTGAACTAGGTTCAAAATTACAAGATCCATCACTTCAAGTCTTCCTATTGGATTTTAGTGTGACGTTAATAAACAATAAAAAATTCTTGATCAAATGGACGAATTTCCACGATAACATTCCTAAAAAGAGCTCCAAAAATAGCCTTAGCAAAAAAAGTGCGAGAAATGTAAAAGTTATTGATTATGATTCTTTTTTTGTTTTTAAATTTTTATTACGAAAAAAGATAGTTAAAACGAAACATTTAAGCCATCTCTCTGTATTCTTCAATTATTGAACTATAGAATCTAATTCTAGGTTGTGAAAATGGATTAGTTTGAAGTTTCTAAAATGAATTAATCTTTCTACTTTTTGCCATTACTAAACCCACTCCTTTTCTAGATAATTCAAGCAATTAGAGTCTCTTCATCTTACTATTATAAAATAAATTTTAATGTTTTTACAATAGTAACTAATAGCAATTAATGATTCTTTTGAATTTCGCCCACATTAAAGAGTGATTTCGATTGACGAGGTAAAAATTTAAATAAAATAAAACGAGGTTAGATTCAAAAATAAACTGAATAGAGAGCGTACGAGTTTTCATTATAACATCAATGCTCTAAATTAGAAGTAAAGGAAAAGATTTTATTTCAAATTAAAATAGCAAAGAAAGCATTTTAAAGGTTTTAAATTTAGACAAACATTTTTTTCTTTTTCTCTTTATCTCTCTCTATCTTTCACTATCTCTTTCTCTCCCTTTTCTCACACAAACGCATTCTCTCTCTGTTTTTCTCTCTTTAATTTTGTAAGTATTATTTGTATTATGGAACTAAAAATATATTTAAGAAAGTAGAGAGAGGGGAAGTAATGGTTTTCTCTTATATTACTACTATATAAAATAAATACTTCCTAAAATCTACTATACAGAAATTTGATCTATTTTTTTTATCATTTTATTTATACTTTAGTAAAGTTTAGATTGAGATCATTACATAAAAATATTTAAGAAATCTTTTTAATTGAAAGATATAACTGCTATGAGTTAAAGTATCCAAAATAATAAACTAAATTTTTTTTCAATCAATTTAATTCAAAATTTAGCCTTATGTATTTTATTTTATTCAAATTTTAGAATAACAAAGTTTTTTTTTATTTTAATGTTTTGACTTTTATTACAAAAATAAAAATAAGGAATTTAATTGCAGGGGGGAAAAGTTGAAAAAAAAAACAGTCTTAAGAAATTAATTACTATCACAAATGCGAAAATTGATATCTTATAATACTGCAATGAAGAAAACATATATCAAATAAGATGAATATAAGTTATTTCAAGTTTTGTTAAATATATGCACGTTTCTAACAATTTCTATCTGAATTCAACATATTTTTTTTTCTTTGTAGCCATTTGTCTCAGAAACCATCGATCAAGAAAAGAATTCCATTGTTACGTGCCAAGACCTTGCCAGCTATCATATCTCCGAGTCTTAGCATCATCCAGGCACCACTGGACCCTGAAACACGATCGAAGATACCCACCATCACAACCACTCGTAAGCGAAAAAAACATTTTATAAGTCTCCGAAAACTTGTATTTTCCATTCCAGGCACAAGTGCCAATTTTATTTTCGTTCAGTGGGTGGACTTTCAAAAACAGGAAAATTCGAAAATACGTGTATGAATGTTTGTGGCACACATACAATATGTAATGAGAAAGGAATATGTGGTTATTCAGTTCAGTTTGGGATCTTGTTTTGAAATTTTGGTGCAAGGGTGAAAAACGTTGTCGGTGAAAGGTTATCAGTTATTTTAAGGACAAAGTGTGTTGTTTTGCTGATGTTAAATTTTTTTTTTAAATATAGTATAATCTTCGCCAGATTCATTGCAGCTGTTTACATAAAAGTTTTTGTTACATTATCCTAACTTATATCATTGCTATTAAAATCCAATTCCTCTAGAAGCTCTTGATAGATTGGGTTAAAATTAATATCAAAATAAAAAAAAATGAATCCATTGACTAATGCATTATTTTAATTTATAATTTAAAGGATATCCAAAGAATTAACGATTATACCAAATTGGAGTATTCATTAGTTTTTTTTTATTAAAGATCTGAGGTTATATAATTTCACAGGTACACATAAACATATTGTATCGAGGTAAAATTTTAATCAAAATGGGGTAATTTTACCAATGGATATATTTTCCTAATATTTATAACTAACAAGGATCCAATAAATATTAAAAATAGAGTAAAATTGCTCCAACTTTCTTAAAATCTGTGAAATTTCAGAATTTTGGGGTAAACCTTAAATATTTATTCGTAATTTCATTTATTTTTTGTCAAACCTTAGGAAAAAATGTTCCAAATACTTTTGCTGTTACTATGAGTAATATAATTTTGAATTCATTTTACTGCTTCAGCTCCTATTTCTAAGAAACAAAAACCATCTGTGCCCCCTTCAATTTGTGGAACATCTGTGTAAGATAATAACCATGCTTTCAAAATGAAAATATTATGTATTTTAAATTAATATAATATTTTCGTTTATTTTCAATGTCTAAGAAGTTTTTTGAAATTTCATAAATTCACCTATAGTTTTTTTAGGCTCTCTTTTGACAAAAAAAACTGAAATGTTTAGCAAGGTGTCTAATCTTAAAAAAAAAACGTATAAACAAAAGAAAAACATATAAAAATGATAAATTAGTCCGAATATTAAATCTCAATACAAGAAAAAAAGTTATAATTTTTTGAGTGCCACTGAATCTGAGTTTTACAAATAAACAGAGAAAACAATTATTCTTAATAGCACTGAATATAAAATTTATTAATTAAAAATACAAAAATTATTGATATAGTAATATATGAGCTGAAAAATAAAAAAAAAAGTATTAGTTTAATTTTCTTAAACAAATATTAAAATGTATTTGAAACTCTATCAAGTATGCAAAATATACTGTTTAATAATGCAGCTTATAAAACTAATCTTCATATTCGAAACTAATTGAAAGCTAAATATAAATTTTAGTTAATTTTCCAATGTGAATGATTTTACATACATATGTAAAATCAAGGCTCTCATATCTTCAAATTTTTATAATACGTTATATTTATCTTATTATATGTTATGTATAATTCTCATAAGCAAAATATAAATTTTCTTATAACTTTAAAAGATAAAAATCTAATTTTGATGTTACTTTTTAGTTTTTAACTGGTGTTCAATCAAAAGTTTGATAGAACAATAAAAGAATACAAACATTTCCTGTCACTAAACGTAAAAATAGCTATTAAAGAGAAGCTGGTTATAGTTTAAATTTGTCAACACATTTTTATCATAAAGTCATATTATTGAAAAAGGGTTCAGGTTGAAAATGGAGTAAATTTCAATTAAACTATTAATAAACATTTGTCGATTCAATGTACCAAATTAAAATTCAAAATCTTAAAAATTTCTATGCAAAGTTTTGCAAAGAACAGATTTAATCACCCAATGTGCACTTTTTTTTATAATTATTATTAAATTACTCAGTTAAATATAAGATTTAAAGTAGACAATGAAATGTTGAGAAATGAACAATAGTGAACTTTTCAGGAATTGAAATTAAAAGAAACGATAAATTATTAAATTGAATATATTTAAGGTAAACGTAATTAAAATTAAAGCAAACGATAAATTATTAAATTTAATATTAAATCTCAGCTACATGTTATTAACATTAAAACAAGCGTCAAATTATTAAATAAAATATTATATCAGCTAGATGTAGTATAAATTAAAGCAAATGATAAATTATTAATTTGAATGTATTTAATCTACATGTTATTGAAATTGAAGCAAACGATAAAAAAGATAAAAAATTTAAAAGTGATCACGTACACCAAAAGTGATTCTGCTAAAATAATAGCCTTTTGGGTGGCTAATAATAGTAAATCAATATTAAAATCATTTGATCCCAAAACATTCTAAGAATCTGCATTCTAAAAAATTAAAATGTAGACTCTCAGACGATGAGATGATGTGAACGGAAATTTGACAAAGAGATATCTGATCATATTCCATGATATTGCCACGGCATTAAATTTGTCTACTTCAACCATAGGCACAGTTCTAAAAATATAAAAAATAAATCACGTCAGCGAAAAAAAAATTTAAAAGCTCTGTGCAGAGTTCTGCAAAGAATAGATTTAGTCACCCAAGGGGTGCTTTTTTAAATAATTATTATTAAATTACTCAATTAAATATTAGAATTAAAGTACACAATAAAATATCGATAAATGAACAAAACTAAACTTTTCCGGTATTAAAATTAAAGCAAACGATAAATTATTAAATTCTATATATTTAAGCTAAATGTAATTAAAATTGAAGCAAACGATAAAAAATTGAAAAGGGGTCTGGTACGCCAAAATTGATCCACCTAAAAAATAGTCCCTTGGGTGGCTAAAAAAAGGGCTGCCTCACAGCTTCCTTAAAGTTCTGAATAATGTTATTTATTTTCAGTCATATATTGATTCCATTTTACATATGATTTAAGGTAATACATTAATCAATAAGTAAATAATATACTTAATTTTTATATTTGCTTCACTTCAATCCAATAAAAAAAATTAGGGAAATTCATTGCGACATATTTTTGAAAATTGAGTTCATTAGTGGTGAGAGAAGGCATCATACATATTTTGCATACATTTTATTTCAATTCAATAAACATTTCAGTGAAATTTATCATGACGTATTTTTGAAAATTAATTTCGTCACTGGTAAACGTAGACATCAAAAATATACGCAAAAACAAGATAAAATTTTGAAAAGTGGTCAGGTACGTTATTTTTGATTAATTAAACAATAGCCCCTTGCGTGGTTAATAAATTCTAAATAAATTTAATTGAAGTTCCAGCGACTTCTAATTCATAATAAAATGCATTTAAATATTGATAAATGATACACCCCAAATGTACGTTAGATATTCCTCTGTCAATGTAGAATTTAAATACCTAATTAGTAATCAGGATATCTAAGTTATAGATTTCTTGTCAAATTCTGCCCAGATTTCTGTCAATTAAAGACAAGTGCAAACATAAACACATTGCTCTAATTCATGTGATAAATGGCTGGTCAAAGATTGATAGATTTTCCAAAGGTAACTTTTCTCTCTCTGCTCAGTATAATGTTAAAATTTAAATCATATTCTGATCAAAATATTCACCTCTTTGCCTTGAATTTGAATTCAGTAAACTTTAAGAGATTAATATTCTATAATTTCATGATAATTTTAAATAATAGTCATTAGAGAGTATAATAAAATAAAAAGACTTACATAAAGGCGATAATTTAGTTTAAACTTATTTTGCGTAATAATTTATACTCCTGCACAAATTTAGAAAATTTTGTTACAATTTTTGAACAATTCTTTTTTAGAAGCCCTTTTTATGATTTTTAAAGGTGTTGTATTTTATATACCGTCCTATAATTCATATTTATTACATTCAACAAAAGTACATTGTGTCCCTTACAATCATATCTGTCTTTTATAATCTTTAAAGACACATAGTTTATAAAGTGTATCATGTTTAAAACACAACATTTTTTCAACGTTTCGGATTAAATGTAGTTAAAACATGCAATATGGATAGCAACAATTTAATACTTTTTGAATGATTTTCTTATGAAAAAAGTTTCATCTTTCATATTTATGACATTTTTTTTCTGCTTTCAGAGTTCTTTCTACAGTTGCACGCGAAATATGAAAAACTATGTAATCTCTGAAACTCTTTTTCTTCATGCAGTTCTTTTTCCCTCTCCTTTTATTACTTTTGTAGGCTTATGTACAATATAGGGGTATTTTTTTGTCACAATATGTAATTAGGAATATCCTGGTTCCAATTTCATTCAATGTGAATCGTACTTTTTTCCTACAGGATGAAAATACATTATCTCGTATATAACTCGAAGCTCATTCTTTCTTTTCTTAATGTTTCATAACAAATTTCCTTATTTTATACATTGTTAAGCTTCAGAATTAAGTATATATAGTTATATTACATACAGTAGTTTCATTTTTGTGCTCGTAATTAGCCATTCAAGGGACTATTGTTTTAAGTGTTGTTATTTAGGCGTACCAAATCACTTTTCACAATTTTTAATCCTTTGCTTCAATTTTAATTACATCAAGCTGATATAACATCCAATTTAATTATTTATCGTTTCCTTTAATTTTCCTATTGGAAAAGTTTATTATTGTCCATTTCTCAATAATTCACCGTTTACTTTAGTTCTTTTATTTAATTGAATAATTTAATAATAATTTTTAAAAAAGCTCACTTTGGTGGCTAAATCTGTTCTTTGCAATATTTTGCATAGAACTTTTTGTAAACATTTTATATTTTAATATTTTCTATATTTGATTTATAAAGAATTATATCACTATTTTCTAAATAACATGAATGAGTTCTTATGAAAATATTTTTTAAAAAATATCAATTCGTTAAGAAATTATCTTGAAATTATATTTTTCTTGAAAATAAAATATTTTTTAAACATTATGATGAGTGCTTATGCTGTTGAGATATCATTGAAATCAACATTTAATTTTTCCCCTTCTCCCAAATGTTCATTCTATAACCATAAATATCTCCACTAAATATTTTTTAATATTAACCCAAATATATCTTCCATGGTGAGATTATTCACATTTGATAAAATTACATGTAAAGGATTATTTTGCATAATTTTAATAATTTTTTCACATTAACATTTCAAATGTTTTTTAATCTACTACAAAAATATTTTCAATAATATTAAATAATTTTATTTTCTTTTCAATTTATCGAATATATGAAATCAACAATTTTGAAGTTATAGCTTTTATAAGTATCATATTGTTATACTGTTGTCAAATATAGTATCTTGCGTATTTACAATAATATAGACTCTATTCTAATTAATAAGAATGTATACCGGTCTTGTGTCTGAATGAGTTTTTATGAATATGATGGCATTTGCAACTGAAGTTCAACGCATTTATAATCACATGCAATAATCTCGACAAGTTATTCGTGTCCTACAAACAGCTAAAATAAACATTTAGTACTTTTACTGCTTTAATTTATCCTTCAATTTCATGTTATTTCCCTTTTCCAAAAATTAGCAAAATGATAGGAAAAGAAAAGAAAAGAAAACTTTAATATTAAATTAATAAATATTTCTGAGTAAATACAATACAATAACGAGTTTTCAAGCTTAGATAGATTGCATGTTAGTTGCTCATATTAATTATACGCTATTTTAATAACAATATTATGAGTCAGATCGCCTTGTTATGGATAATGTTAAACGGAATGGAAGAAACCAGTCGGAGGCCAGCCTGCGTGTAAATAATTTGGAAATGCAACCTATTAAATCTTGACGAAGTTTTAACGTAGAGTAAAATTGGGGAATAGGAAGAATTAGCTAAGATGTCACATTAATAATTTCATAGTTGTTCAAAATTCAAAAACTTGTACTTAAAAACCCTTTGAGTGACGTCTAAGTAAAACTTTTAATCATTTATTCCTGAAAAACTAAGAAAACTCTATTGCTTGCAGAAAAGTAAAGCTAAATTTTGCTATATATATATATATATATATATATATATATATATATATATATATATATATATATATAAACATAAACTCGAAATTTATATATATTGAACTATGAAAGTTTAAATCATAAATATACTAGGAAGTTATTTAAAAATTAAAATTATAACAATGCATAAAAAGATCTAAATTGAACCTAATAAAAAATAAGACATAAACGAAATCATAAAAATAGAGGGATAAAAATTATAAACACAGAAGTGAATGAAAATACAATATTCAATTTTAATTATAAAAGAAGAATTTGATACAACTCAAAAGAAAGTAAATTAAATGAAAAATAAATAAGCAAACATTTTAAATATTCCAAATGATGTTGCAACTAAATAATGTAGAGAATCAAAAAGGTGAGGCTAAATAAATTCTTAGAACAGATTATGTTTTAAGATATAAAGATATAACTTGATTTAAATTGTTAGGCTGGGCTATTCTAGAATTATGGGTCAAACTTTCCCTATCAAACTTCAAAAAAATCAAAAACACATTTTAAGGAATATCTCAATTTAGTGTGTGGTTTTCCAGGAATATTCTATATATTTCTTTTATTTTTATCAGAACACTTTAGTAAAATGAAATGGTTGATAAGGCTTACATTAGTTTAAAGTTAAAATTTTTCGGCATTAATTCCCATTGCTTATATGTTTGGTTAACTAGGTAAACATTTCATTCCTTTAATTAATGCATAATTATTTTTATTCACAAAGAATGATTTATTAGGAATATTCTAAGAAAATCTACATATATATAAAGTAAATAAAATTGTATGATACTTGTACAATTTTATTGAAATGATAAATAAAGAGAAATAATGCACTTAGTAAATTCGTTCAAGCAAATATTTCTATAGCAAAGCAGTGAAACAGTATTTTATTTGAGATTGATAAATTCATTCATGATGACATTCTTGTCTACAATGTATGTGTTCAAAATAGGATAAGAGTGTTTAATTCTGTTCTCAATAATTCTAAAGCAAATTTAAAATAATCTCTCACACTATATCAAGATTAAATTTCAGTTTTAAAAGATAATCGGATCAACTTGAATGAGAAATAAAATGAAAAGTATTTACTTCGTATAAAAATAAGAATTAAATTTTCAATAAATCAAGTTGGAATGGTAAGATAATGTCCAAAAACTGATTCAGTTAAAAGAAATAAATGAGGGAAATCTTATCTTAAAATATGTAAGTGATTAACGAAAGTATTATTATCGTTTACTCTGAATAGTAAAAAGAATGGTATATGGAATGATGATGCGAAACACGCAATATGCTTAAAACAAAGTACACATTATTAAAAATAGGGGAAACATATTACAATTTCTTAATATATATATATATATATTGCTTGGTTTTACGAGTAATATTAAAATTCGATCTGAAATTTTACACAATCATTGCTAATCATTTTACAATTTACCAAAATTTTTAGTGTGTGAGATGTTTTTAATGTTACACACAATCCGAATTAAAATATTAACCTTTACTGCAGCAAATAATATATCTGTCCAAATAAGTATTGCCTGGTAATTTGTATTTCATTTTCGTAATATATATAAGCTGAAAAATTACACACAAAACATATATATCCATTAAAGTCTTATTTAATTCAAATGTTTAAACTTTTTCTCTAAAGTATGTTTAATAATGTACATTTACTTTAAATTTTGAATATTTCATAATGTCAGTATTAATAAATCTTTAACTGCTGCAATGAATGGGGTATCAGATTTTTAGTTTATAAAAGATTACATTTGGATTTCGAAACTGATAATATTGAATACATCGAAACATATATCTACGAGTATAACCTGCACACACACTTTTATTATTATTATTTCATGAGCTGTTTTAATATACATATTATATTTATAAATAATAGTAGAGATATTAGATGAACAAATGAACAATATAGAATACCTAGATTGAGAACGTTAAATGAGATTCCTGCCTTGAATTTATGTTTCTACATTGTAGTCAATATTGAAATTTCAAACTCCTCAATTAACTTCCTATTAAAATGTAAATTTTATATAAGTCTGATCAAAAATCATATAAAGATGATTTTAAAGACCTTCTTATTTTTATCTTTATCATATAATGAAACTGAACACGAAAATGTGTTAACTTCATTTAATTGTCTCATGCAAATAAAAGTTACTGAACTGTTCAAGTACAGTTCAGTTGCTTTGTTAAATTTCATCTAGAATAAAAATTGTTAACATATTTACTATCCGAGTTCCCATACAATAAAAAAGAAAACATTTAGAATTAACTTATTTCTTTTTCTCTCAAATATTCATTTATGCATGTGATCTCTCTTTAAAAATTTAACTTCAAGAAGAAAGATTTAACTTCGGTTTAATTCTCTAGTTTTACTTCATGGAAGTTTCACCGTGGTTTAAATAAAGTTCGATAGAATCTATTTACTCTGCAATGCTTAATGGATTTTTTGAGTGACTTTTAATATTTAACATTGTCGTTTATTAAATACTTTTGAAAATTAAAAGTTTCAACGCAAAGACTGTACATCAAAACTTACAGAAATTATATTAAATACGTAGAATATTTTCTTGCAAAATATTTTAATTTATTCGCCTTATTTCATCCAATATACGTATTTACGCAACCGATGTTTAAAAGTAATTGGGAGATTATTATTTTTCGAATGAGCAAATATTTAGAATACATTTTAATGATATTTCTGCAATAAAAACTGTAAAATTGTGTACTATCATCTTAAAGAAGATATTGAAGTTTTATTTATGGAGCTTTGCATTTTTTGAATATATTTAGGAAATAATCCTCATAATTCTGAAGGGAAATGTACTTTACTTAACGTTCAAATTACGTTCAATATGTTTTAACTAGCCCCACATCCAGAAGTCGCAAGGGTTCACTTCAGATGATCGTGGCGGCCAGGCTGTTTGGAAATGCTTACAGATAACTTGGTCATTTACAAAATGTATATTGAACAGCTGTTTCACTGGATTTGATATGTTCGGTGCATCAGCATCTTCTATAAAAATTGTAATATCCCTGCATCTTTCTTTGCAGTACTGAAATGAACTAGTTGCGCAAAGGAGATTCTTGAGTGTAGCCTTTGACTGGAACACAGGTAACAGAACCCAATAACCAACCTCATCGAAAAATAAAGGGCCAACTATAAATGCACCCGCACCACACAGTGACCTTTTGAGAATGGAGAGACTATGGTTGTATTGGAATCCATTCACTCTTGCCCATATTCTGCAATGTTGAGTATTAACAAAATCTTGGAAATGGAAATGGGACTTTGTCTGTCCAACAAAATGTTTCATAGCCATTGTCCACTTCCATTCGAGAGAGAAATTGCAGCTTCTCTTTTGGCAGGTAAACAGAAACTAAATCTTGAACATAAGTAATTTTGAATGAATAGAGTTTCTGGATGTTTCGTAAATTTTGTTGAACTGTGTTGACAGGCATGTCTAAAGTTCGGGCAATTCCTGAACTCTGCACGTTCCCAAAGCACTGCTTGACGCTTCTTCCAATGCTGTAGTCGCAGCAATAGATTTCTTCCTTCCGCCACATTTCACATCAAATGAACTTTTCTCTTTGAATTTTTCAATCATTTTCTTTAATCCGAATGCTGTTATACGACCAGAGCCCCTTTTTAAAACTTTAATGTCCAAAATTTCATCAATGCTATTGCCACGTAGTCACCGTTCTTGTAAAAATACTTCACAAGTAGAGCCTGACCGTTCAATTATAGAGTCATGACTACATTCTCAAACGCAGAATAACAATATTTGCATGTTCCTTTTTTATTTTTATGTAACGTGTAATGTAAAATACGCTTGTCATGCTTTTTAACTAACATCTTAAAATTCACATATCGTTTACAGTAATCGTTTTTAACCTCTTGTGACTATTACAGCGTCATCTACCGGTCCACTTTTAATCCCCCCTCCCGCCGCAAAATTAATTCCCATTTCTTCACGTATACTCAGATGAAATATCGTATACTCAGATGTTTTTATTCAATTAAAATCTCTTTCTTATTAGTTTGGTAATATAGCTTCCTGTTTTTCAACATTTTTTTGCTTTTTGCTTTTTTGCTCTATCACCTAAGAAATTTATAAGTAGGCAATCTTTTAATTTTAATGAATTCAATATTGTTAGTTCAATTTAGTTTACACAAAGTTTATGTATTTCAACTTTCTTATTATTTTTATTATATTCATATACTAATATATACTATGTATATATACAGTTACGAACGCGAGGTGATGCTTCCTTGCAACGTCTCTCTCAGACGAAAAAGATAGATTGACTGAGATGTGACCAGTCTCCAAAAGAGAGTTTAAGCAATTGGCCCTTTCACCTTGGTGACGGTTTTGGCGACCATGCGATAAATGGAAATCTCGAAGGTGCAGGAATCTAGACGAAATATCGATAGGGAAGAAAGTTACAGACTTTTCATGAATTTTCCTATGTGATTTCACACCTGGCCGAAAAGGTATAAACACGCCAAAAGCTTAGGGAACAGTCTGTATACGGAATCAGTTTGTCAGTGGAGTCTGATTTGTAGAGCGATCAGGAAATCGTGCCTGAGTGAAATATATATATATATATATATATATATATATATATATATAGAAAGTATAAGATAAAATATACTTTCTAGTAATTGTTATTATTACTACAATTTTTCCGTCATTAAGAGATTTAATCGATTTAGCTAGCGAAAGAAGATTATTAATTCAAATTCAGTCTTCGAATTATTTTTTACTATGGAAAAATTTCACTATATAAATATATGTTTTATTAGACTTTAGCAAAAATGAATATCTTTTCTATTACTGTTCAAAATATTACGAGTATTATTACTTTGTTTAAATTAATTTATCATCAATATATATGGTGTTCTCTTCGTTAGCTGTATTTGAGCTCCCGTCATTTCGATTTGGCCTTAAAGGTTTATAATACTCATGTTTAATAGGAGGAATGAATTTTGTTTTCAACAAGTCTATCATGTATTTCCTCTTTTCTCTTGTCACAATTCTGCCTGTCGGATGCAATAAAGACTGGTTTACATTTTTCAGACATAGTGGTATACCTGCTACATATTTTCTTATATCAATGACATTAAATTTGGTATCTTCATTAAAGTCACACTTGAATTGTATGAGGTGGGTTTTGACTTTTCTAATTTAATCAAGTGCATTTTGAACCAATTTACTGGTATCCCTATAACTGTTACCTTTCTGGGAGAGGGAGGTTATTGATAGAATTTTCTGAAGTATTTGTAGAGAAATAGTCTTGATGCATCATTTGAACCATATGAAACGGTGCTTTCTTTTTACAGGTTTTCATAATATAGTACCAATCATCGGAAGGGGGGATGTTCTGGACTTTTTTTGCTTGAGATTCGATAACAGCAAATTATGAATCATTAGGCAAGTAACTGTATCCACTTAATAGAAATTTCATTTCGATTGATTCAGATTGTATTTCTGTACTATGAAGCGATTTCAATTAATTTAAAACAGTTTTAATATTCTTGTTTTGTCCCGCACATAAGTCTGAATAGGTTATTATTTTTGTACAGTTTTTAGCACAAATCTTTATATACTTTACTAGACATTCTTACATCTGGGTTATACTTCATTTTTCTCGTACTTAGTTCACGTGAACGATAACAGCTCTCGTGAAGCGGAAACAACGAAATTAAACAAGCAACTTTTAGATGTCTCCGTAGCAGATGAAAAAGAGTGCAGCGGGTTAACTACATTTTTATTATGATATAAATACATTATAGTTTGGAGTTAATCAGATTGACTTCTGAAATAAATCATATATTATTCATTGGCTAAAAAGATTTTGTCATTTTGTAGTGTAAATATTTATTTTTGAGAAATTTGTTTTGAATATATACAGTTTGGAGCCAATCAAGTTTTTTGATATTAAAATTTAATAATATTCAAAAACTGGAGTTAATCGATTTGGCAAGCAAAGCATCCATGTAGCGGAGTTACATGTAGCATTAGTTACGGAGAGTGTCTTTGGAGACTGTTGAGGAGATCGAAGGAGGGTTCGGTTTAACGTTGTCGGCGCTTGAAGTGAAGCGTGCCAGGTGAATTTGCGAAGAAGTAACGTCTGTCTGCAGGAAATCGTCGGAGCCTGCCTTGAAAGTGCAGAATATTACTGCGGTGGCTGACCGAAATGAGGAGCAATAAGCTGGTGAGCTTAACGTTGCTGTGTAATAACTGTGACTGTGCTTAATGTGAGTTTTGTTCCTGTACTTGTGCCATTTAATTGTGCAAGTGCGGTGTATCTGTTACTGTCTAAATTCTGCTATCTTTGTGTTGTCCGGAAGACTTACGAATAAATCTGAATAGAAATCGCACGCTCGTACTCACAGGAAAGAAATTTTCCGTAACAATATATATATACAAGATGCAGCGTAACTATCTTCCACATTTTAAATAGCAATAAAAAATGAAAACATTCATCTAATGAAATAACTGAATGTTTTTCTGAAAAGTATATAAAAGCAGTTTTACAACGGCCTTAAAAATTACTTCACAAAACAGATGGCGATCGTCGTTGTCAACACATGGGCTGAAGACGTTTCCTGAAGTTCTTCATAATTAAGTCTTCGAATTTATTGAGGTGGAATGACATCGACTACCTGTCTGACTCTTTCCTTGTTCAAGAATTTACGCAGTTATGGCATTATTGTTGGCATAATCTCTCTGACATAAATCTTGTATCAACATAGGCTTGTTTGGAGATAGTATTGAATATCCATGCAGAATCCTCCTCAAACTGCTACTTGATATCCCCTGAGTGGTAACATCTTTACAAATGGTGCGCTTTGGTGATTGCCGAATGGATGTTACTTCTTTGTTATTGTTTCTACATTTTCTGGTGTCCTAACGGTCCAAGGTCTACCTTTCTTTGTGTTGTGACTTTCTTTTCAGTGTGGATCTAATTGCTTGAAGTTTAGAAATCTACAACAAAGTCGTTTTATGATGTGTTACAGATGCATTTCGACCGAGCCAATGTGTGTATCGGATGCTCTCTGCATTTTTATCAGCATATACAGCACTGAAACATTAGAAGCCTTTAATACGTGATATATTTACACAACTTTTCATGCTGCAGAAGCGACACATTCCTTAAATTACTGTTTATTGATAGATTGATTCATTGGTATTTTAATTTCTTTTTATCAAGACTTATTTTTTTCTTCCTTTAATTATTAAGTGCGTTTTCGAAACAGAATTCTTACATTTTATGTATCAAAGTCAACCAAAATATTCAATTTACTGCAAATAAAGTAAAAAATATGCGTCATTTTGTACTATGTGTTTTCTAAATTTTAATTATTTCACCAACACAAATTTCGTTATTCGAGCATCTAGAAATGAATGATTAAATGTTTTCTGTGATAAATAATTGATCGTAACCTGGTTCTTAGATCTATGGGATTCTTTATCGATTTGTACGAAAGCACTCTGAAAAAAAACTCGCCAGAAAATTATCTTGGGGCTCTATTCTTTCAATGCTAAAGAACAATGCAACGACGTAATTAAAACAGAGGCTGTTAGCGCTCGTGTCGTGTGTTTTAAATAAGGCAAAAAGAACAAAAGGGACGCATTAAGAACTTATTTCTCAAAATGTTAAAGTACTTTGTGATGTAACTAGAACTTGAATATAGTGCATGCACAATAACAACAGAAACTCCGGTTTATTTATTTTGGAAGAAGCCGAATGAAAATAACATAAAAAAAAGTTGAAAATATATGTTTGGGCTTGTGTTTGTGTAAATAATTTTTAATGCTTTCATTTTGTCATTCTTGTAGTGACTTGATAAGTTACCACTTCCTAAATCTCTTTTGAGCAGCTTACTAATTATAACTTTAATCACTAATTTTAAAGTCTACGTTTTTAAATACAGCTTTATTCGGAGGTTTGGTGTTCAATAACCTGTGATATTTGATATACATATAAGTATTTTAAAAAAATCACGTGTTGTGACAATGATTAAGCTTCTTAAAATGAAGGAGTAGAACTTCTTGAAAGTATTTAAGGAATTTATACATTACTTAAGTAGTTTTAAAGGTAAAACGAAAGTAAAATTTCCTCTAATATACTCGATATCCATTTATAAAATTACTGTCGTGTTGGTGAAAATACATTTTCATTTATTAAAATAACTATACTAGACAACGTATTCTTAAAAAAAATACCAAGAATTATATAAGATAATTACTATATAAATTACTTTTCTTAGTGAAACAAGAATTTTTATTCCTGATAGAATTTATGTACTTAAGCTGAACCTCATGTTGTGTATCGGTCGTTACAAGTTAATTTTAGGGATACTTCTATATCGATTTCCCATTAAGTTTTATGTGAAAGTTATTGTGAGAAAACAGGTCGTCCATGAAAATTTAACAAAGATTTTATGTTCGTGTTACTATTTCAGATCCTCCGTTTCGATGTTCTAAGAAACTAAACTACCAAAGGCTTCCAGAGGAATCATTTGAAGATTTTTCAAACTTTGGTCACCAAAGAATTTAGTTTAAAATGAAATTCTAGACACGCAATCTTTGCAATTGTTTTTGTAATATCAAACAAATTCAATAAAAAAAGCAAGATTTTTTTTTTTGTAAAACAGATTTTAAAATAAGTTATTAATTTTTTTAATGTATTTAGATTTTTCAAATTTCTGACCATATTTATTTTTAAGACTGTCTTAAGCGATGTTTTCGAGAGTGAAAAAGTAAAAAAAAGAAATCAGGGGAAAGATAAAACGTTCTTGTTAACTATAGACTTTTAAATGTAGAATAAAAGAAAATTTTACATGATTGATGAAAGAAATAAGGCTAACTTCAAATTTAAATGCTTTAAAATATAGATACACTATAAAAATGAAGATTGTAGACCTTTTAATTTAAAACAACTAATTTCTTAAATAAAATAATATTTATAATATTCTTTTTATTTATTATAAAAGTGTTCTAATAAGAAATTAGAGTGGAATTTTTTTTATATAATTACTTAAAATATTTAAATTTTATTCCCCTCATTTTACACTAAACATATGCTCCAGCCTATCACATTATGTGTTAGAAATATATGTAAGCAAATATTAAGCTTTATTAAGTTGTGGCATTTTAAAAATAATATAGTTATAAGCTGAAAAACGCTTCAGTTTTAATTAAAACAATCTATTACCATTTTTTATTTTCATATTTGTGTAAAATGTGGTGTATTTATATATTAAATTCAATTACAATCTCAATTGTTACAACACTCTGTTAATTTTATTTACTTCAAATATATAATATTTTATTTATTATTATTACAAACTTTTCATGCTTCCAAAAATTTAAATAGTTCATTATTTTTATTGTAAACACGATAATTAAATTTTTAGGCAGTAACCTTGTAATTAAAATAATACATTAATCATTCGTCTGCATTATTAGAAAAAATTAATATTTTCTTTAGAATTATTTCCATAAATTCAATAATGATTAAGTTTTATGATGTTTTTTTTAAGCGGCATCTATAGATTTCACACCAATAAGTCCCCAATCTGACATTTATTTAAAATCAGGTTTCATGCAAAGATTAATAATAATGATTAATAATAAATTATAGAATGTGACTATTTTTCTCTATCAAAGCTTGAAGAAAGTGCTTATTCTTCGAAGTAATAAGTGAATAAATTATCAAGGGCTTTTATACGTTATTTCATTAGATAAAAATTACATTTTAATGCTTTCAATATAAGTTTTTCAATTATTAAATGCAAATTTTGGAAATGTTTTGGAAAAATGAATACACTAATATTTTATTATTCTTTTAAAGGACAAAACAAAGGAAAAATACTAATTATTCTATATAAATAATGTGAAGAATTCTAATACTTACACAAATTTATCGGCATATATATTTTACAATTATTAACCATATGCTATAAATTTTTTAAATTCCAGAATATATTTTTTTATTTTTAAAATATTAATATTAACATCATTTATTTCAACATGTCACAGTTTCTAGAAATTATCACTAATATTGATTCAGACCATTTTTAATTAATTTATTAGGAAGTTCATTCCCCTTAAACCATGAACTTTTAAAATTTAAACTAGTAAAAAAAATACACGTTATTTTTATTCTTAATGAATAATTTTAAATGAATAATATTTTGGAAAATAAAAACTATTCATCAACCCTTTTCCAAAAGATTTGCTTTTGAATAGATAGAGAATTTTTGAGTATTATTAACGAGAAATGTATAATTATCAAATGCTATTCACTGAATTTTGATACACATAAAAATAAATTCGTAAAACCGGATTAATTGGGACCGAAGCTGGTTCGGGATATTAAAAATCCGAGTTAACAGGAGAAAGGAGGGAAATTTAAATAAAATAAAACATAGAAAATTATCTTTATATTGGACAAATTAAACGTAAATCACATTTATAGAAGATAAAGATGTTTACTTTATGAACAATATAAGGGTGTTTAAACTTGCTTTATTGAATCTTTGATTTAGATCATATTGGAACCGCAAGCCAATTACCAATAGTGTCAAGAGCTGTAATCAAAGTTTCGTTGATGTTGCTCAGGATATTTGTAAAGCCCCTCCCTCAACACACACGTTCCTTTCATACAATCATACTCATTAGAGGATTTCTATAAAGAATGATTTTTCAAAATACGTGCATAAAACAAATAAATTTTATCACAAAAATTCTTAAATTACTTCTTAAATTTAAAAAAAAAGAGAAACGTTTCATTAAGACAGATCCAGGTTATCCAAAGATCTGACTGATCAGATAGAGAAGAGCTCCAACTCAACATGATTCTAACCGTAATTTTTATGAAAGTTTGCAGTTCAGTAAAAATAAAATTCTTTCAGCTTAATCCAATTTGTACATTCTATTATTTTCTTTTTAAACTTTATTGACAAAGAAGCACTCAGGGTAAATCTACGTCAAACATTTTTTATAAAGTATTTACATACTTTATTAAGTTGCGCATAAAGTTATGATTAAGTTTCTCTAGTGAACACAATAGATAAAACAAACGCATGATAAATAATTTAAAATGCGTGAATTCAAATAACAACTATTTTTCTTAAAATTTTAACAGTATTACGAAAAATAAATTCATCATCCTTAAATATTTCCTGCCATTTCTTATTTCTATGCGACGATATATTTAAAGTGCACATTATATACCTTCATGCCCAAAGAAAAAAATGTTAATTTTTTCAAAAAATTTACCATGAAAATTTTAAATCCTTATCCCTTAATGTCTGCTTGTCAAATCGATAACTGTATAAAATGCATTACGTAATTTAAATTTGTGTTTCCTCTCTTAAGTTCGAAAGTAATGTACAGAATTAAAAGAAAATGAAAAAAAAATATCTTTGATAATTTTATAAATAAGAAGATAAGTTTTTCAATAAGTAATACTTGAAGAAAATATAAATGTGTAAGAACGTAAATAGTGAAAATTTACAATATTTTTTATACTGTTTTACAACATTAAAACTTCTTTTATCTGTCTTATATCCACTTTTACAGTTTACCTAATCTTGCAGTGAAAACTTATAATTCTACATTATCTATATATAAATATTAATAACAGCATACGATGTTTCTAAAAATCCTTATTTCTTAGCAATTGATGAAAGATATCAAATGAGAGTGGACGAGAGTATTCTTTTTAGTTGCTCAGATATTTAAAATAAATACAATATATTGAGAAAACAATCTTGAAGAAAAAGAGCATTAATTCTAGTAAAATTGAAACCACTTGAATATAAATCGCAGATTGGTTGGAATTATTTTTAACAATAATTGAGAATATGTTTCAAATATTTTTCATTTAAATAATTGCAAAGATATAAAATATAGATAAATATTCGAGACTTCGAATATCCAGTTGTAACCAAAGTAAAAGATAAAACAAATAAGTGAAATTTGTAAGAAAATCAATGCTCATAATGTGATGTTGTATACTATTTTTAACTAACAAATTACATAAACTAGATAATATGTTCAGTAATGTTCCAAATGTTTTGAGTGTATTATACCTTTAATATATGCAAGTAGAATACGGTATTAAAGCGGTTGTTAAGTAAATTGAATTTAAATATTTCAAATTTATGTTGGGTATTCTCAATTGGCTTCCATTCAAACACTTTTATTATATTTGTTGCATCCTCTTGCGCTTAACTGTTTATTAACGATGTATATATCATGAAACAACATTTATTGAAATATTGAAACGAATTGATAAAAATCTCAAAAGAGTTTTATCGCTTATTATTGTGACATAAATAGCAATTTATTTTATTTTCTTTGCTTCAAACTTCACTGAATAATTGGGCATTATATCCCATGCGATACATAAGGTTGCTGTAGTGGCTACTCAAAACACTCACTCATTTTTTTAAAACTCGTTATTTTGAGATAAAACAATTGATTCCGAAATCCTGCGACAATCGTTATTTATTAAACGAATACTTCCCAATTCTTTTGATAACAAAAATAACAATTAAACTTAAGATATACATTTAAATATTGTGCTTTTAATATTGCTTTCTATGGCATCTTTCATAATGTTTTAGAAAGTTCTTTATAATTATAATGGAAATGCATTTTTAAGAAATTTGAGATTCTCATCTAGTTAACAAAATAAAACTAAACTAGAAAGATAACAATATCTTGAATAGAAACGTCTTACATCCATTAATTTAAGCATAAAATTCCTTTCTTTTTACAGAAACAATTCTTTTCTGAACAGAAATTAGAGAATTAAGAAAAATTCGTAGCATTGTACTTTATTAATTTTGTGGATAGAGATAAGGAGGTCCATGAATTTATTAGCTGAAAACTTCCACATTATGAATATATACATAAATATTAAACTTTGGAAAACATAGATGTAAACATTCGCTACAAATAGAAGCAATAAACATGATTACAACAAAAGTTGTTATCATAGATAATACATGCATTCTTCGAAACTATTAAATTTTAGTGTGATTACATTTTCCTATATAATAAATAAATGGTTAAGTTTCTTTATTGTACATCTGGAGGAATTACTATTACACAGTCATATTTTATGTCCTACAAAAATGAGGTAACTATTGGTAAAATTTCTCTCAAAAATCTAGGAAAAACTTTCTATTGATTTGTTTGAATCAACATCATTCTATAATCGAGAAAAGTTTATTGTAGATATATTTCTTACTTCGAACGAATGGTAAAGTGACGGAAAAAAATACCTGTATGAGTTAGTACTCTTCTCTTCCATATAAGCATCATAAGTCCTTTAAGGCATAGTCTAATTTAATACTCAGCTATGTATTTCTTCGCATGATAGATTTTTGATGGATTCAAGACTAGAGCAAGCTGCTCGACCTAAGCCCTTTCTTCTACATAGTTTAGATCTTTAATCAGCAGGCTATCGAGAGCTCATCAAAACATCAACGATTGGGAGCCGTTGCATGAGTGGCAACACATGTGGTTGCAGGATGTCATGGACGTACCGCTGGGCTGTCATGGTGCCACGGATCATTACTAGAGGTGACCGTATATTGTAGGCACTGGCACCCATACCATCACACCAGTTGTGGGAGCGGTGTGTCGCTGTAAAGCAAAGGCAGGATTGAGGCATTCACCACGGGGTCTCCACACACGAACACGATTGTCATCACTGCTGAGATTGAATCTGGATTCGTCGCTAATGACGACCTGGTTTCATTCCACTGCAGTCCAGTTTCCTCGAGCGCGGCACCACTCCAAACGGAGGCTTCAATGGGTGGGCGTCAAGGGCAGCACACATAGTGGGCGCCGCGATCCCAAATGTCCTTCAGCCAGGTGCCTTCGTACGGTTCGAGAAGGCACAGGGGGCCCTAGTGAAGGACCTACCTGTGCCTGGATGGCGGCCGATGAAGCAGTTGGCTGTACGTGAGCATTTCTTACGATGTGGCGGTCTTCTCGACGACTGGTCTGTCGAGGACGTCCTAAGCCTGATCTTCGTGTAAATGACATTTCTCGGAACCGCTGGTCCCAACACCTCCTCACAACACAATCAGAGCGGCCTAATTGACGAGCTACTCGCCTAGCTGACCACCCAGCTTCCATCATGCCAATGATTCTCCCCCTCTCAAACTGTGTCTGCTCATATTGTCTTCGAATACGGCGTAATGGCATGTTTACCTCATCTCTTCCTTTGTAAATGATTCAGCACACTCAAACAAGCTTTGGATACCTGTTTTATACTCCACGGAGAACGACGTTAAACGTCCTCTACCGGCTATACGTAATGCGCAATCACGCTGCATTTCTAATCATTTGCATATCTCCCCGACATGTACTTTCATGCCAAGTTTCGTTATGATCCCGCAATTATTTCTTGGTGCGGTCCGCAATTATGAATTTTAAGTCCATGAGTGTTATATATATATACTGATGAGCGATTGTTGGAATAACCCATAAAAGCCACAAAAGACAAAGAAGTAAAATGTGGAACATTAAAATAAGTGCAGAATGTAGGGGGGGAAAGGAGTGTGGAAGACGAATTTACTTTACTTTTTCAAGATACATAATGGTACTGATAAAAGATTTCAAGCGATTGGAAAGCTTTCTCTCCAAATGAAAGTTTGACAAGAAAGAGTTCATTGATGAATTTAAAATGTTTACCATGCCGCCCCAATTTTTATTTTAAATATAGTATAGGGAAGATTGAAGAAGGCGAAAATTAGTACATGTTATTGGAGAGTTCAACATCGCCCACAGCGTTAATACGCGAATGCGTAAAGCATTTAAAACAGCATAGAATTTTTCTTCCACAGTACAAATGATGTTCCGAAAATCTGTAGTGAGACGTTTAGAAGGACTATATGCAGGTAGACCTGTTATATGTATGCCATTTTCAGAATAAAACTGAATGACCTGGATTGGGCATGATTGCTATTTTCATATGAGAGTAGGTTCAGTATGCAATCAAATTGTAGGCGTTAAGTGATGTAGTGTAAAAATGGTACATCATATCGTCCAAAATATTATCTAGGACCGGGACCAATATCAGACATGAAGTATAATGATATGGGCCAGTATCGCGATAAATGACTGCGTGCCTCTACATTACTTGCATCTGGGAATATGAGTAGCAGAAGATACATTGATGATGTTTAAATGCCACATATTTGCCGATTTTGTGGTGCTGTTAGTGAAAAATTTGTTTCCATGTCAACATCGCACCATGTCATATTTCAGTCACTTTTCGAGGAATGTCTAGAAAGCGAGATTGTTCATCCCTTCGTGTGGCCAGAACGTTTTCCAGGCCTAACTGCTATTAAAAATGTTTGGTTCGCTTTGTGAAGGCAATTTGCTTGTTGGAAATATCCTCCTATAATTCAGAATACCCTCATCAGTGCTTGGATATAAAATATGGGATAAATTGTATTGACAGCTGCCTAAATAATGTTATGCAAAGCATGAAATGACGTGTGGAATGTTGTAACATTCTACAGTAGACATATCCCGCATTAATATTTTCCTCAAAGGTCCCTGCTGCCGTTTATAGGCATTTTTACATTGTTCCGCTCACAGCATCAAATGAAAACTTTTTTTTTGCTTTAAGGTGTTTTATAACCTTCTGTTTTTTTTTTCCAGAACATTAAATGCTATATATCATAATGTACGAACAACGTGGCAACAATATTTTATCACCCTTTTTTGAATACTTTTATTTTAGTTCATTTTGGGATCCATCTTTAGTAGTTGTCAACCAGTGTGTGTACACATTATACCAAGAGGGATTTTTATTATCAACAGTAAACAACTCCATGCTTAAATAATATAACAAAACGCATTCGCATTAGAATTTACATGATATGTTAATATAACATTATTTATAATATACATTTGACACATTCAAGCTTCTAATATAAAAATAACGATGATTTGTCCCATTCGAAATATAGCTAGATTATTCACTAAATTAATTCCTATTTTTTTGATGATAATCGTCCGCAAAGACATTTTTTTTGTGAACATGCCAATTCTTTGTTATCGTGATGACTGCATTTTTCGCGTACAGTACATTTTCTAACGAGACACATAAATTCTTTACAATAATCTAATCAAGAATTATATGTTTTACAGCATGAGGATTGAGTTTTCTCAATATTTCATGACGGTAGTCGTATCATACTTTTTCTTGTGTAAATGCTTAAAGCAATTCCCAACACTTTTTGCTGTATTCATAATTAATATAATTACTTTTTAAAGAATTATTGTTTACCAAATTCGTTCAAGTAGAATTTATAAAAGTATTTTTTAAGTTTTGAAAACCTTATACAGAAGTTATTAATTTCAACTCGTTTCATACACCACTTTTTCGAAATCTGATTAAATGTTAGAAGTTTCTATTTAAATAATTTATTAGACATTCTCTGTTCTACTTATTAAAATTAGTTTTAAGTACTTATATTTTCTCCTTTCAATTAGATTTATCAAAAATTTTCATTAATCTTGACTTGAGATGATTGAATATTTGTCATTTTATGTTGAAAAAGATATGGAATTCGATTCCTAACTTTACAAAACACTTGTTTTATGCTCAAATATATATATAAACACGTAAAAACAAATTTAGTATAAAATAAGCTGTGGGAAAATTATTCATTTATCTCTCTTAAATTTCTCTATTCTTAAAAATGCCGTATTTAATACTAAAACATAACATTACTTAATTAAGATTGTTCTTAAAAGAAGCTAAAATTAATTTTATTTCCTTGTGTTGCAAATTTATTTCCAGCTTGCAGATTATGGATTTTCCAAATATTCAATTATCCATATTATAATCTCTAAATTTTAATTGGTAGAATCTTAGACATTATCTGATTCGAATAAAAATTAACTTACGATTATATTTTTTTATAACTTCAAGTTTCGTATTTATAACAGTTTGTGATCTCCCGATTTCATAGGTTAATTTCAAATATTTTTTTACAATCAGGGTTTTTGAATCCAATTGAGATTGTCACTCAAATTAAAATCATATTTTGTTAAGATAAATTAAAACATTGGTCAAAAAATATTCGTTTTCGGAAATATTAATTTTTGTATTTTACCTTTATTTTCTTTCTTTTAAAACTTTTGTGTTGCATTCTACTTAAAAGCTCAAATAAATCAATTACATATATGTATTATGTTGCATACATTTATCTGGAATATATTTTTTCAATTCTTCCCTTAAAATATAGGTAATTTAATTCTCTTTTAGAAACCAGTTAATTTAATAGTTATTATACTAGATATGTTCAGCTATTATAAGTTAAACTATTTATTCCAATTGATGTTATAAACTGTAAACTCATTATTATTTGCTATTTTATGGCTATTTCATAAACTGAACGCTTACCAAGGGAATATTATCCTACAAAATTTTACGCTTGTTTTGAAGCAATACAGTAAAATGATTAAATTATTTTGTAGTTTAATCCCAATCTACTTTATTCTCATTCGCATTTTACTTAATGTTGTGTAATATGCAAAAGACCGTTTCCACATACTTGTGACACTTGTTACATTTTCTATAAATAAAAGGAAAATATAACATCAGGTATGGAATTATTTGAATCTAAAAAGTATATAATTCAAATTTGAAATATGGAGTGTTTCTTTTTTTAATTAATTTTTTTTGCTCTATTATAGTTTAAAAAGCCTTTTTTTCGTTTTACTATAATACTATAGTTAGTACATGATAAATTAAAAATATAATACTATTTTCTTCATTGTAGTTATTTTTCATGACTCTTGCTCATTTTACCGAATCGTTGACAATCAATTAATAATGTTCTTCCCTTGTATTCTGTTATGATATTTCTGTCTATACTGCTCACTTGCATTTTGTTACAAGTTATACAATTTCATCGAAAGCAAGAAAGCCTTGTATTCTGTTACGAATATTGAATCTGTGCATATCGATACAAAATTCTTTTTTATATTTCAGAATCTATGTTGCTTTCATCTTCTGTGGTACCGCTTTGCAATAAAAACAAATCAATTATTTATCTTATTCCCAAATGGAACACAGAGAAAAATAGTGTTGTTCATGAAATAGCGTCTTGTAATTTCTTGGGCGAAGATGTTGGATAGTTATTTTCTTTGTTAAACATAAAAATGTCTGTATATTCTATGGTCGGTCTTTTAATCACACATAAACCGATATTCTGCTTTGAAGGAATACAATCTGGGTCACGATGTCCTTGAGAAGAAAGTAAGAGTTTCACCACGTTATGTTCTTTCACAAGACAAAATATTGTTTGGTCTAGTGAAAGAACAAATCAGATGGGGATTGATAATAGAAAAAAAAAATATGATTTTATAATAGATTTTTTAAAGTAAAAGCGTAAAATTAGAATAAAATTAGAATTATAATAACCGTGTCAAGATTTTTGAAAAAAAACTCAATCGATAAATTTCATTAGGAATCAAACTTCAGAAAAATTTAAGGTAGCGATTCTGAATTGATGACATATAAAAGAAAAGGAGACTCCATGTAAACTATCTTCTGATTTTTATTTGACTACTTCATGTAAGGAAAGTATTGTATATTTTATGACATCCAGAATACTCCACTGAAAATAATTAGACGTGTCTACAATGATTATCGAATGAAGATAAGAAGCTTTTAGAATATGTAATTTATGAGACGGGAATATGAACGCGGAAAGAAAATTTCAAATTTTGGAATGCGTTCCATATAAACATGAATTATATATATGTATATAAATCACGTGTCACTATACAAATGGCATAAGAAATTACAATATTAAGATGTGTTTCACCATTTTTATTATTTAAGCACCTTATAAATAAAATTGACTATTCTTCACATTTTTCGTTACAACGACTGAGAAAAATATTTTGTAATAATGTAAACAAATAATTCTTTGTATGTCCCTTTCTATACATAAGTGTGTAGTACATGTTCTTTGAAAATGAATAAATATTTTATTCAAGTAGGTTTATTCAGTAGATTGCTACTTTTACGAAATGCAATTCTAGAAACTACTACTATTAAAAACACAATATGACTAGAAAGAGAATAGATTTTAACTGTCAGCATAACAACAATATTTGCTATTAACTTTGATTTTAAGCTTTAGTATATTAATATATTTACTAGGAATTTAAAATTGATAATTCTTATGTTAGGATAAAGTAAAACAACAATTATATTATTATTTATCTCTTTAATAGATATGTAGTTAATGGGAGTGATACATTTTCAGCCGACGTCTGTTAATGGTGACATTTGGGATGGATCTGAACTGTTTACCCTCAGGCGCGCAGACGTGCCTTTTTGACAACTGAGCAAGAAATGAATTGCCTTACAAAGGCCAATTATTAAGCGCTTTTGTTCCTTGAGGAGAGGCCACCGCACACACACTCTTTAAGGCAGAAAAGTCATTTTGCTGCTGAGGGACTTTCTAAACAATATTTATAGGAGGTTGTTTTCCACTATCATGTTTGCAATTGCCACTACTACAATTGCCTTCTGGTTTTGAATGTCATTTGGAAAGTATTCCTTTGATGTCGTCATCGGCAGTGCCTAATTTTAAATAACGTGTAGATCTGACGCATGCGCTGTAGAAGTATGCATCACTTATCGTTATTATTAATGAATGTTTCCGACTCTTAGGCAGTTTTACTTTGGAAGAATATTCAACCGGTAGTCCTGTGATGTTCGTCTGCTCGTGATTTTCTCTTCATTAAACTTAAGAACACTTTGGTAATTTAAATTGCATACAATTACAATGCCTTACCAACCATATAAAACGTAATTAAGTTAATAAGCGAAATAGAATTGAAATGAATGGGAAAGAAGATAGAGGGTAACGAGAAATTGGTAGATGTGTATTGAAGTGAACTATCGTAATTAATCGTTTATATTTGAAAAAGTTGGAATTTACTTCTTATTAGTATAACATGAGTCAAATCTGCAATAATCAAGAATATTTGAATCAGAAAGAGAGATTAGATAATCTAAGACTCTATAAGAACATAAATTAGGTTTAACTAAGTTAAGAGGACTCGAAAGAGGGAGATTTTCCATATTCTTTGACATATAATAAAGTGCGTTATCCTTTTTTTGAGCATTTTCAATTGCAGTTTCGAGCTTATCAACTGTTTATTTAGACTTTAAAACAGCTGTTGACTTACATAAGGATGGAAGGCAGTCACAGATTTAGGTTTGAATGTGCTGTCGTACATTGTTCCAATTTCGACTCGTCATTTTGGAAGAGGCATAGCTGGTTCGGGGACAGATTACAACTGTTTATTTGGAGATATGAATATATGCATAGAAGTGTACAAATACTGAGCCAGAAAAGGATTCTATTATATTGCCAGCTATTGGGTGTTTTTACACTTGGAGAGGAGGTCGCAGCAAATTAAAACGAATAAAATATAAACCCATTAGAATATTAATAATATCGAATGGATATAAGATAATACATATATACATTGCGTATAGTGGATATACTTCGGATGGAAAAGATTTCTTGAAAAGTGCTATAAAAAACGCATAATATCAAATCACAATTAAAAGAATTGAAAACTGTTGTTTCATTCTATCTCTAACTCTTTAAAAGGATCACTTTTTCTTTTTTTAACTGGAAAAAAAAAAACAAGTTACTTTATTAGACTTCGTAAAAACTGTTTGTAAAAACTAATTGAAAAGGTTTTCAGTCACCTTCTTAAGATTTCTTATGCGGAATAGTAAATTTTGATATTAGAAAAAGGAATCAATAAAAAGAAATCCAAAATTAAGCGAAGTCATTATAAAACATTATGAACAAGATAGTTTTTCTTTGAATAAATCCATCTGGATTTTTCCATTTATAAAAATCATGTGCCATTAAAACAAGTCAATGAAACTGGATTCAAACTTTAAACACTTTTTTTGTTAGAAAAATATAGTAATATATAAAATAAATTCATCTAGTTGAAACGATTAATTAGCTATATTAATCTGATATATAATATAAAATTATTATGTTTATTCCTATTTTTCATTTTACATTCTTGATATCCAAAAACATTCAATACAATCAAATTAAAAACTAGTTTTCGGAAATGGATTCGTATTCTTCGACATTTTCTTACAATTAATCCTAAGAGGACGTTACAAAAAATTTACCTTAACTTTAAAAAATGTTTTTCTAAAATAAACGTTTTCTAAAATAATTCATAACGAATAAAATAAGTACATATTACATTTATTAGTTATATGTAAGGCATTAAGAATATAAAAAATTATATTCTGTTGGATAAAGTAACAATCAAGTCAAATAAATAAAGTCAAAATCAAAAGAATTTGCCTTGTTTACAAATTCATATATTTACAGTTAATTACTTCTGTTATCTTTTTGCTATGAAATCATACGTAAAAGTAAGAGTTCGTGTACTTAAACTAACTATTATAATGAGATAAAATTATTTATTAAATAGTTTTAAATTTTAAAGTATAATTATAAATTCTATTTGCGTATACAGTAGCATTAATAAAAAAATGCTTTTTACCAATAACTATCGTAATTAATAAAAAAAAAGGAATTTTCTTTCAAATATTCTCAGCATCACATCTTAATACTATTTACTTTCTGTTTGAGTTCGAGCAAAACTCATTTTCGCAAGTTAATTATACATTTTGATATACTCTTATTTCGGCGTTCAAATTTAGCTTGGATGTAATTGCTTGTCTCTCTTGTACTTAAATGTTTCATTGAAGAAAATTAGATTTATCTAAGCACAAGTGTAGCGATAATACACCAATTGAGTTGAAAAATAAGACAGTTACTAACTATCTGGTGAGAAAGTAGCTTGAAGCAGAGAGTAAATTAAAGGAAGATTCACATTGAGAATGAATGAATTAAAACTATCTGAAAAGGCATAAATATTCAATTTTACTTCTGCGAGAATTCAGAAACTTCTTGTTATTTTTGGTTCGTTGTAGAAATGTGGATGAGTAAACACCGGGAAAGAGCAATCAGGAAACAAAATTGAGGGGGAAATGGCATATACTTTATTTAATATTTTAGTGTGAAAAACAGAACCAACGAACGCACTAAATAATTGCTTCGAAAGTAATTATTTCGGTTTCTTTTAACATATTTTTCATCTTTTGGTTTCTATGCCTTAATTTTAGTACATTTTATATCATTTAACTAGAATAAATCATTATAAATGGATAATTTGTATGAAACAATAAACTCAACGAAATAGAACCAACAAGTCATTAATGAAAATTAAAATAGAGAACTTTATTTCTCATTAAATTAATAATATTGTTTTGGTTCTATAAGAAGAAACATAAACGTATTCTTTTTCTTGGACTTTTAGTAGGGGTTAGCAAAATTAATTTACAGAACAAATGATGAATTAACTCTTTTATGGTCAATGGGGCATATATGTCAAGAATATTTATCCGTATCATTAAACAGTATAAATAAGCAACAATTCCTAAAAGTACATAACTCACTATTTGAATAGATAAATACAAAATGAAAAAAGCGACAAATGAGATTTTCATTGTATACTGAATAATCATTACTATTCCCCAGCGGCATGTGTTTTACTCAAAAAAGCCAGAGGACATATATGTACCATCGCTAATTTCTTCCATTATGCAATTCTTTTTTCAACATGTTATCATCATTAATATTTTAGTTGATTTACTTAAGTACCATTTTACTTCTTTTTTCCTTCTGAAAAAAACTACAGAGAAGAAGTTAAATTCCATGCACAATTTCCCTGCTTTTCACAGGATTTTCTCAAAAGAATGTATTAAGAGGTACATTTTAAAAAGTTTCTTAAATGCTAAATTTCTGAATTCTTAGAACAAAAAAAAAATCACTTTCTCTTATAAGAATTAAATTAGTTTCTCTAACTTGAGACAATTCCTTAACCTTGACTAAGAACTTCCTATCGGAAGAAGCAAAAGAATCTTTCACTTGCATTTAAAGCATATTAGTTGTTATTTTCGTTCCTATATAGGCACTTAAAACAATTTATAGCATCAATGATTTATAAATGTTTTGTGAAATGATTAACTGATTTATGAATCATTGGAAAAAATTAGATAAAATTTTATAGCCTAAAATAAAAGCTTCAAAAAAAGGAATAAAAGTATTTTATCTAGTTTTTCCCATAATAATTATAAAATTTCTAAATTTACAAAATTTACATTTCATGATAATGAGCTAACTTTGCTATATATCTGAAATAAAGTAAGAAGATTCTTTAATTGTGGTAACTGGTCTTAATTCTGTGTTTCAATCAAATTACATAGATATTTTGAAAGTCAATCTGTACAAAAAATAGAGTAAATGACTAGAGAGATTTTGCAAACATCTATTAATCTGGAGGGGGGGGATTGCAATAATAAATGGAATTAAAAATGGCTTAGTAGTTATCGAACTGTTTCTTTCTTTCTTTCTTTTTTTTTTTTTTTTTCTTTATTTCATACTTTCATCTTGACATAGAGTATTCCAGATTAACTGATATTTTAGATAAATAGAGGATAACAGAAATTGCATCAATACCTTTTAGTTATTATTATAAAATTGAATGAGATTTTATTTTAAGTGATTAAAATATTTTCATCATTCCACCAAATTATTGGAACATAACCTTTTGTGTATGTCTTTAACATCTAAATATATTGGCTTTCAAATCAATGGAACCAGCCTTTACTCCTGATGATGCAAAAATAATGTAATTGTAGATTATCAGAAATCATTCAGAGTTTACAATTTGTAATGATTAAAAACCAATCATGAGTAAAACAGGTCTATAAAGATTACTCTAGAGAACTTACATCCAAAATACACTACACACATTTCGACATAAATAATAATTTATTTCTAACGGAAAATATGATTCTAATTTATTTTCATTTTCGAATTTTATATTAACCGCCATTATCTGTCCATTAAAAATTCTAATGTATTTGATTGATTTATTAAAATTTTCAAATGGGTATATTAATCTGTAATCGATAAATATGATGGTTAATTGCTTAATACTTTTATTCCCATTTTTCGATGCCTGAATAGAATATTAAAAGAATTATTTAAAGTGTGTAATTTTGGAAACTGATTATTTTTGGTCATGAAGATCAATAAAAATGACTCCTCCTCATTTTTGAAAATGAATTTTCAAATTTTCAGGTCAAATTCATTTAAAGTTATGATCATTTTAAAAAAGTGTGTTTTTGAAAAGGATTGTGAAGGCTTAACATGCATTCTTTCATACATGAATATTACACTTATTCAAACCACTGCACTGTCTAGCCAGTGTGACATATACCGAAAGAAGCATTTCTTCTCTTACAAAATAATTTCGAAGCTAAATCTTAAGCATTTAAAACTAAAATATATTTGGTATTAAAATATGATTTCTCGACAAACTATCACCACAACAGTTTCAGCTTGTAACGTTTTCTTTCTCTTTATTTCATAATTTTTGAAAGAGCTTTTTATTCTGTTTATTAATTCTACTCCATCCAAAGACATCACTTTCATTTCCTTCAGTTTATGTAAATTGATTGAGAAGTGAAGTGCACTGCAGCTTCCACGTTTTTTACATAAGGTTTCTCTAACAGAGAAGACATTATAGGAAATATTAAATGAAATATGCGAGGAGAGAATAGATATGATATTAAAGGAAAGATTTAATAAGACATTAGAGATGAGAATATATTAGAGGTAGAGGAGAGACTTAAAGCTAGCCTACAGGAGGAGTTAGAGAAAAGATTGATTAAAATAAGAAAGGTACAAGAGATATTACAATTCATTTGTACAGTACTTGACTCTGAGTGTGATACGCCGAATATAGATTTGAAATTAAAAATGAGTAAGAATATTGTATACCGCTTGAAAATTAATGCACTAGCTTTAACTGGTTAATTAATTTTAATGCCTCTTATTAGTAAATATTATATAACTATAGCTTTATTTATAATGGGAGGATATTCACCCCTTTCTGATTAAATTACGTTGCATTCAATACCGTCCCGAGCACACACACGCAGGTCACGTATTTCCCTTCTTGCTTTGTCAATCGTCGGTCTGAGTCTCTTGTGTTGTTTTCTTTCTTAAAGGCCATGCTCTGACTGAGGGAGGGGGTTTATTTTGGATTTGATTTTGCCACTCGTTGGGGTAGTAAACAATTAGTAGAGAATTGGTTGCGCTACTTCTCCAAATTTGGTTCTTCGTATAGCGGCAAAACCCCGTATTTACAGAGCCTTACTGCTTTTTCTTATCATCAGAGTTTTTCTTTTTTATGGCAATTTCGGATTTTCTGTCGGGTTTCTTCTTTCACCTCTCCTTCGCGCTTCTGTTCTTTTACACTTAGACCCTTGCTGTGTCGGTTTTTCTTTACGTAATGCTTCTCGACATGCGATCTCTAACGAACTTTCTTTTTCTTTCGTCATTTGAATCTTCTGCGTTCTTAATTCTTTTAGTATTACACTTCGTTTCTCTAATTTTCTGGAATTTAAACTGTATCAGCCCATTTCTAGAAGAAATTCCTGTGGCTTCTTCATGTCGACGTCTTCACAGAGATTTTTTTTGAATTCATTGGTAGCAAACTCTGTACTTTTGTCAGTGACTATTCTCAAAGGATTTTTAAATGCGTTTTGAAGAAATTTCGCGTTTTCCGAGGCTTTTCTATTTGGCATTGAATTCATAGCGTCTTTATTACTTTTTTTCTTCATATATTCAAATGTTTAATTCTGCACAACGAATTGTATTGTCCGTTCAACTTTGACTGGTAACACAATCATTAAAACAATCAGACAAATACAATTTTTAGAGGGTTTGTCATTAGAACTGTTTGTATTTAAAAATGTATGCACGTTCGAATTATTACTATTACTTTGTACTAAACATTAATTAGGTTCATTTCTTTTCTGTATTTCATTTCCAGTTAAAGATATTTTTAATTGAGATATGTCATCTGTAGCAATCATAAATGTGCGACACATTTTGTTCAAAACATAAATTTTAGCATTAAGACCATAATAATGAAGAACTTTTTTGATTAAATATACATATAACCTAGTTCATTACTTCACAACTAATACACATTAATTTTACTCTCTCCGATTTTAATTCTGGAGATCCAATTTGTTCATATACACTCGATTCCATTAACTTACATTACTTTCGCTATCAATTACTGTATTTATTTTTTCACGGTGAATTTTTATTATTTTACGTATTTTATTTACGTGATTTCCTGGGTTATAAATTAAATTTTTATTTACTCTATTTGAGAACAGTTTCTCGAAATGTGTCCGAATGACTTACATTTCCAACATTCTAATCCGTTACTCTTATTAGGGCAATAAGCACAAAGATGTCGTATTCATTGCGATTATAACAAGAAATGCTATTTCTTCCGAAATATGATTCGTTATATCTACGATTCAATCCATTTTCCTAAGTATTACAGTTTGTTTTGAAATACCTAACATTAAATTTATCCTGCTTAATACTAACCTTATCGTCATATCTCCTGTAATTATTTTTATATAATCTTTTTTTTTCCATAAATTTTTAATTTTTCTCAAAATGCCCTGAATCTTTTGGTCCATACAAAAAGACTTTGTTCTCGACTGAGTCGGGGATACTTTGAATTATACAATAGATCAAGGACGAATCTTATATGGATTAATTTCCGATTCCAATTGAAAATAAATAATTTAGCTAGAACAGTTAACAGTTTCTTCCCGAACATCAAAGTTTCTGAATCACTGAGACATTTTAATTTGGACATTAACTCGAAATTTTTGATCATTTTTTTCAATGAAACGATTTTCATTTCCGCAACATTTTCTAACAGAATTTTCTGCATCCTTAAAATTTATTATCGATTTGTCAATGTTCAAATATAATCTCATTTGCGGAATATTTATATTAAGTTCTAGAAAATTAACTACTTTTTCTCATTTTTTATTAATTTAGAAATTTTTTCTAACACTTTTAAACCATAAGATTGAAATTTATTCTTTCAGCTTTTCATCTTTTGCTCCTTCAAATTCTAAATTTTTTTTTAAAAAAAATTACCTGATGCTACTAATTGATTGCAAAAAAAGTCCTTCTCCTAAGACATTTAATTTTTCTTTAATATTTTCATTACCAAAAGAGGGGAAATTCAGAACCTTCAAACACTCGTAACCTTTGTCTAACGATCGCTTTTCGGGTAGATAAATTATTTCATGTAGTGCCGTTACGGATTCTACACAATCAATCCAAAATCTATCATTTAAGTTTGACTGTCAAACAACTTCATTTTAAGAGGGAAAAAAATCGAATTTTAACTTGTACTGTCCAGATTTGACATTCGATTCTGGCAGGTGGATAAATTTCTCCGTTTATCCACAGAATCCAAAAGCAGTCAAATTTCCCGACACATCTGCAAGGGTCAGTAGTTACAATTGAAATGAAGACACATACAGAAACGTAATAATCCTTATGTCCTTGCAAAATGAGTCCCAAAACAACTTGTAGAAGAATAACCACCTGCTCTCGTCTAGGAAAAACAGCAATCCATGACAGCATTCTTCGAAATTTACATTTTACCGACATTGATATGTTTCTGCGTGCTAAACTTTTTTAACTACACATTGCTGCTTGAGTTTTTAAAGCTTATCTTGACATGATTCCTCAAAAGTTTTGAGAAATACTAATCATTAGTAATTATTACACAATTTTAAACTAAATTAATTTTATTGATGCATTTAGTAAACATTACAAAGCTACTGCATTATTTACAAAGGAAGATAATTGCCCCTTCCTCATCAAGCAATTATGTTGCATTCAGTACCATCTCGAACAGGTTACGTCTATTCATTCTTGCTTTGTTGATCGGTGGCCTGCATCTCTTGTATTATTTCCGCTCATTTCACCCAAGCTTAAGTTACAGGAGGAGGGGGAATTTTGCCGCGCTTTTTCGATGAGTGCCCGTACAGAACACCTACTTTTCTAAGTTTATGTTTTCTGAAAAGAGAAAATTGGTCATTTCTGTAGTAACGGTCTGTGTAGAGGATAGGGGAGGCAGTCATCACTCCAACGTGTACTTAGTGGTATTTATAGATTGAATACTGTTTTCCCGATTAAATTTAAATGTAATCTATTTTTCTGGGGTGAATGATTGTTTCCGTTATTCTTCTTAAGCGTAGAATTTGTTTTAAAGAAACATAAAATGTAAGAATGTTTGAACTCATAAGCTCTTTTATGTGAATCTCTGTTGTTAACCTCTCTATATGAGACATTAACAGATTCAGAATTTTTTTCCTGATGCCATGAGAATTGTGTAAAGTCCTATTTTTGGACGACCAAGTAATAAATAAAACACTTTTTTGTACTTAAAATAATTTATTGCTAATTATAAAAAATGTACTTATATTAATTTATTTTTGTAAAACACAGAATAAACAAAATGATAAGGACTGTTAAAAAATTATTTCTTAAACAAGAATGCAGAGGAAATTTTCAGATAAAATTTATAAGCTTCTAGGCAAACACGAGCAGTAAAAATAACTTTTAATCATTGTATTTTGTCATAACCGTTTAGTCACACCCATAGTCAATCCATTATCTACGAGAACCTAAAGATTCTATCACGAAAAAATAACCTTTTTGATGGACCTCATAGGAAAAATTAGTTTGCTTTTGTAAGTCGTTAGGAAAAAAAAAACAAGAAAAATATCTTTTTTTCAGGAGAATAGACTGTTTTAGAAGAAAGTGTAAGCGACTGTGTAATGAATAAGCCAACATATAAAAAAGTACTGCTATGGCATTTTCATTCGGAAAAAAAGGGGGTTGAGGAAATTCAGATAAATTTATTTCGTTCAAAGGTAAAGCTTTATTTGTGTGTGAGTGTGTGTGTGATTAAACTACAAGAAAGAGAATTATGAATAACATTATAAATTCATTGATTTATGTTTAAAAAGATTCTAAAATACATTCTATTTTACAGAAAACAAGATTTTTTTAAACATGCATTATAATTAAAATGATGTTTTCTTGAATTCAACTAAAAAGGGAATATATGACATTTTACTTCCATTTATATTTTAATATTTTTACTTTTCTCGATAAAGTTGACGACTTCATGTCCCCAGAAGCAAAAATATTATATATAATATTCATATTAAATTCAATTTTTTTAATTCAAAATCATAAATATTTATAACATTTCTGTTACTTATAATTCATTTTACTCAAGGGAATAAGAAAACGACTATTTTTTTTACCCCAAAAAGTTGATAAAATTATTCAAAACAAAATGCGATTACATTTTCATACAATATAAATACTGAAACTTGAAACAAGAAATAAATCGAAAATATTATGATTCTGTCTATACTTATTTGTTTCATTTTCTTTTTAAGTCTTCCTTAAATTTTTATCTATATAAAAACATGAGCTGAGAGATTTACCAAATATCTGAACCTTCGACATTAGATCTTGGATAATGATTTATGTAACCAATAGCTTCCATTATTTCTGTACTAGAAATAAGGTTCGTGACTTTCCTACTACCTATATAAAGTTGTGAAAGAACTTAAAAGGTTAAAAACAAGATTATTACATTAAGTACTTCTTATGAAAGCAAGTGTAACTGCTTACATTTCATTACTTACGCATCCATTCCCTCTTTATTAAATTATGTTCCTGACATGTCTGATTCAGAAAGAAAAATGATATCCTTGCCAAAAACATCTGTAAAATCTATCTTTTAACAATATTTTTTCTTAAATTGAATAAGAGTTCTCACAGAAAACTTTAAATAGTAAATTTATGTTTATTTTAAAATCGCTTAATACTGCAAATTTTTTCTTTTCCGTTTAAATTAATTCGTATTGTTTCTGTTGATGTTTATTTAATTTAAAAGAAAAGTTAATTAAACACACATTAAATTGTTAATAAATTTCTTTTTAAAATTAAATAATTCACACAGGAAACTATTTTCACAGAAGCCCTTTTTAAAACTTTAATTAAAATAATAAATTCATGGTGAAATTTATTTAAATATTCATTTATTTGTATACATTTTAAAATTATTTTTGTAGATGACTTGTTATAAAAACAATTAAATGTAGTTTATTATTAGACTTTTCAATATAATATTTTAATTATATTTAAAGCGTTGAAAATTATACTGTGATATAAATTGTATATTCTATTATTTAAAGTATTCAAATGTATTGCTTTATTTATAATAATTGTCATGAATTCTATCCTAATTTTTAATTTCTTGCTTTCTGAGTTATTTGCTTACAAATTAAAGCTTTTTGCTTTTGTAAAACGTAAACATTTTGGTAGAAATTGATTTTTTTCAATTTGTAAACATCTCTTAATACGAAAATGTTTATGCATTCGGTTTTTACTCCTCAGTATGAAAAACACTTTTTGATATATAAATATGTAATATTCAATAAACATATATCAAACTGTTGAAAAAGAAAGCACTTAACTGAAATGTTTTGTAGTGAAATCCTTATAAATTGAAGCAAGAAATTGCACCATAAGTCAAAATTTAAATTTATAATCAATTTCATTTTTCAATTTAAAAAAGCTTATTTCTCAATTATAAATTATTCATAACTAATCCAAAAAAACTATTAAAACATAATTTGGGTTTACAACATTAAAAATCATTTTAACGAGTAATTATTTTTTTAAAAATTTTGATTTTAATTCTGGCATTATTCGGTATAAACATATCAATATATATTTTTATCACTTCTGTTTGTAACATAAAGAATTAAATTTAGCATAAAACCTTGAACGAAAACTTCGACTTATTTCATTTTAATTGAATTATCTTGTTCAAAAAAGCAAATGATTTCTAAAACTGGTATCATTATTACGGAATAAATTTTATAAATGGGATTGCGTTGATAAAAATCACAAGCTATTTATAAGACTTTTAAACATGATATTTGTTTTAAAAAGCCCAATTTTTGTCAGAAATTCAATTCTTTCGTCATCCTTTTAAATACTAATGAAAGGATGAATTTTCAGAAATAAATGTTTGAAAAAAGGATATTCCAAAAGTTATTTGAACAGCGATACTGGATAGAAATTTTCAAACATTTTTTTAAAATTTTTATTATTGTTTACTTATTTATTAATTATTTATTCATTTATCTGCTATACTTGAAGTTACGCATCCTTTTTTATAAACGAGTTATAAAAATATAGTTAATGACTTTTTATGATTTTTCAGATTAAAAAACAAAGTCTGAAAAGTGGGGTCAATTCAACAGAAAAATATGGGACGCTCTTATTAATTAGATTACTGACAGATTTTTTTTTATTTCATAGTTTCCATATCTGCCTTTTTCAAAGAGCCTTTTAAAGAGTTTTGAAGAAATTAAATCAACTTGGTAGGGTTACTTAAGTCATGGCTGTTTCTTACGAGCTAAGGAGGTTTAAAAAAAATTGGGGGGGAGGGGGGAATCTCGTTGGATTTCGATTGAGTGGTCTAGAATTATACAGAATAGCTGATAAATGAGTATGGAATGGTCTTGCTAATTAAAAGGGTATTTCCTACTGATAATATTGAATATTTAGTTAATAAAAAACTTAAGTTCTTTTCTGATGTTCTGAAATTACCCGTGGTGATTGTGCTGAGTAATTGTTAATTTCCCATCCAGTATAACACCTGAATATTCAGTATTATCTGCCGATGATATTGTACACCAAAGAGCTTTTAGTTCTTATAATAAACAAATTTGCTTTCATTTGTATTCTGCTCCATTTTCACTTTATTAACCATTTTTCTAGTCCGTGGTGTTTAAGCTGAAACACTCCTCCAAAGTAGGCAAGGATAACCGTATCATCAGATCACATGCATTTTCGTATGACTGCATGCCTACATATATCTATGATAATTATACTTGAAAAGATCTGGTCCAAGGTGAGACATGAATCAGGTTTAATGAAGACACAAATTGGCTGAGGAAGGATTCTAAAATTTTGAGTGTCTTCTCTAATTTGAAGCCTCTGCTCTCTTCAAAGAAAGTGGGTGCATGTATTAGTGTAAATGTGGCTTCGCTTTTAGTATTAGTTGTAACTAATGATTTCATATTTCTTATTAAATTACAACTACATTATACGTTATTTTGCTATTTTTAATCAATGAATGTTATAACAAAACTATCTCAAGATTTCGTACAAACACAAGATACTACTTTTGTGTTATGTATTATTTTAAATATAGCTAAATGTAAATAGAATTCTAGCTAAAGGTTTCTCAAGGATTTAAAAGAGTTGTTTAAATAAGAACAGCAAATAACATACATTTATTTTTAAATGTCTTCATTATGAAGGAATAAAAAAAAGAAATGCTAATTGTCGATAAATCAAACTTGGGAAATAATATTTGATTTCTATACGGTTTTTCTACCAACAATTGTTCAGGACACTCAGGCAATTATAAACGAAGAACACGTTTTTTAGGCTTAGGAAAGTTTTAATGAAAAATAGTTCTTTCTTGCGAAATGAGTGAATATTTTTCGATATTTTCCCTGTGATTTGAGGATTAAAAATAATGATACTCCTTTTCATGTATTCAAAACCTTTAAATTATCCTGAAACATAAATTCCATATTCCATAGACCTAAATTTTTAATATCTTTAATAAAATACACAGGAAAAAACATTTTATAGTTTCATGTATTAAGTACTCAAATTTTAATTACTTTTTATTTAATCAAAAACCACTCTATTGAACATATGTTACCACACAGTAAAAGACCTTTAATGAAATTTATTGATATTTGACCTTTAGAATCGTAATTTATCACATAGTAACCTAGAATAACATTAATAACTTCTTACTTCCTCCATCCAATAAGATGGAAAAAGTCGAAGAGCTTTCTTGTGATTGCACTACACAATGCTCGTGTAAATATAACTCTTATTAACACGTCTTAGAGATTCTATATCGCATGGCTTGTCGATAAGGTTATCCAATTTCCTGTTATCCATTGGAGTGTCAACAGATGGTAGTTTTTCGTTTCGGAGTAATAGTAAATATTTATGCTACCAATCACAAGCAAAATTAAGTCAATATAAGATTTTTATAAATTAGATTTTCTATTTAATAGAATTACTTGTTAGCCATTAATGGACGTTGTTATAAAAATGGGGATGGAACAGATTTTGAAATTTAACAAAATGAATTACTGCAAAAAGGGCAATAACTGAATAATAAAAATTAAATATTCTAGCTCTTTATAAATATCGAGACTAGGAGGAAACGAACAAAGAAAAAAAAAAGAGTTAAGCTTGTCTAGGAACTCGGCTTTCAGTAATTAATTAATGAAGTTTGCTTTAAATATTAAGTAAGTTTGGCTATTTTTAGAAGAAAACAGTGTTTCTTTTTTCTTGATTAAGATTATATTTTCAGTTCTCCATGCATAAAACGGACATGTTGTCTAGCATTGGGATATACGTGGGCCTTCATTAAAATTCTTTTATGCTTACTAGATGGTTATATTTAATTCTTCATATACAAACCAAACATTTATGTTTTAAAATGTAATATAAATTTTATTTTATCTGCTCTATTTGTTTTTCCAACATTCTATTTAATTCGAACAATAATACCGTTGTAGTTATTTTATTTTCTTAAAAAACGTTGTTACTTTCAATTGATAAATTTTATATTAAATATATTTAGATTTTATTTATTTAATATATAATTCTTTCATTTTGTCTGATTTTATTCATTATTATAATTGCCAAATTTTATTCTACTCAATGATACATTTAAGTTTTATTAAAATTTATTATTGAATTTTAATTTTTTAAAAGCTCATCAATATATTTTCTAATGAGATACAGCTTCATGAGAAAAAAAATCAGTGATCAACTAAAATTTTTTTCTCTCTGAAACACTGACCTTTTTTATTTATTAACTCTTTAAAAATAATGATTAATGATTTTTGGTACTTTTCCTATTGATCATCACTATTCAGAATTAGCTTTTTTTTATTGACAGCTCTAATAGAATGAAGACTCGGAAAATCATTGGTTGAGATAGCCACAAATGTGCTTTT